>JAQFYT010000956.1:0-19509 GCA_034694925.1 Ceratophysella denticulata
ATATATTAAATTGGATACTATAAATAAAAAATACTAAGTGCTTTTCATCCAATTTCTTAACAACAATAGTATTCCTGGCCGATCTTCTTAAATTTCTAACTAAGGTAAATGGAGAATGCTTAAAACCATTCGAGTATTTGACAGACATGGTATTTAGAACATTATTATTTTGGAGGTTAACAGTTCGGACTCATTTCCTGAGAGGTAATTTATTTCAGCTTTGTATAAATCAGTGATTTTCTAGTCGACTTTGTTTACTACAAAAAAACTTGCTATTTGCTAATCGGTAATGTTTGAAACCATTCGCGAATTTGAAGGACATAATATTTAGAATGAATAATTCGTGGATTTAAAATTCAGATTTTTTGAAGGCGATGATGAAAGTAGTAGCTTTGTATTAGTCAGTGTTTTTTACTTATAACTTCGTGATCTTGTTCGCGTTGTTCCTAAAATTAAAATCCTTCATAGTTGAGATTTCTAAACAAGATTTTTCAAGCTATTAATGGAAATGAGAATTGTCCCGGATCAGATATGCGCCAAAAATGGATTTATTTGTAAAAAAATATTACAGTGCAGATATTAGCGTTTCAGAGAAGCGCTTGAAAATCGCTCAATATTGTCTGGGTCTGTGTAAAAATGCATGCCTCAAAACAATTAATATTAGATCGCACTTAGGTATTCGATCCGCAGACAGAAATAATTGTCTGCATGAATAATAGAATAATAGCGTAGGAGTTAATTACAGGTCAGAAATTATTGACTTAGGCTAACATAAAAGATGCATTAATTATTTGTAACTCACGAGATGTCAAGTTTCTGTCGATCTCCGCCGACCAGGTTCTCGAAGATTCTCTTCAGTTGACCCTCGGCTCGTTGGGAAAAGAAACATTCTTGACACGAAATCACGGCTATGTCCATTCTCGACGATGCTATTTAAATAAAAACAAAATTGTATTAAAATAAATATATATATGTGCCTAAACTTAGATTAGCGCGGATTTGTGCATAGAAATCTGTAGGCTCGTACCCGCAATTTACTAATTGGAATTAGCTAATAGCCACAACATTAATTTTAAGTAAGTAAACTTTTCACCACTCGTCACTCACTGTTCGTCAACTACTGACCACTGAACATAAATGTTTACGAATAAACCTCTATTTAAATTGCAACATTACATGACCCTTTCGAGGCTTAAAATAACGGTTGATTGAGTTGAGACGGCGTTTATCAAAAAAAGTTCACGAGTCACGATATCTCGTCTCATGTGCCCATCAGACCTGGATAAGCATCGGTTTACGGAACTAATCTTAAATCTTAAGAAGAAGACGTGGGCAAAAATACTTGGACTGGAGCCGATGCTGATTGACGGACACCACTGACGACGACTGACACAACCCTGTATAATGTACTGTCATTATCAATACATATGAATACTCTACCTACAACAGTCAGAAACCCCAAAACTGGAAAATCACGGAGGAAAACCACAAGTAAAAACACTTGCGAACTTATTTTTAATGATATCAGGAATTTACTTCAGTTTCATAGATATAATCAATCAGACAGGCTTATAGTTATAACGGTAGACTAAAAAAGGCTTAAAACTGGAAACTACAAAAAACCCTGTACAGAAACCCTACCCAAGCGTCGGATTTGTGAATTCCAAAAATAGCCAGGGACCAGGGAGCAAGGATTAAAGCCCAGAAATAACGGTACTGATAGGAATTATAATAATTTAATTACGGAATTAAATTAGATTGGTTATATCGAGCAGTTTCTTGCACAAGTATTAAAAGTCTCGTCATGCCCAATTATGAATTTAGACTAAACTGGATTAGAAGGCGACAATACCACAAAAATTTACATGAATCATGTATCCAAAATTAACAAGAGTGAATAACAGCATTTACTAACTGTAGAAGTAACTAATCCTTGCCTGAACTGAATACATGACGCCGGCTAATTACATGTTCACAATTAATTATAAGCTGTTCACTGTCTACACGCACAGATAAATGAGGTTTGGTCCAAACGAAGTCCTACAAGACGTACCAGTATAAACTGACACGAGGCCCCTGTCTAGTTTTACTCATAATGTCGTGTTTATATCTAACTTGACTATGATCTTGAGTCGGTGACTCCTTGTGACGAAACCAAAACATTGATTTTGATTACCTATTGACCCCCAAAAATCACATGTCAACTAATGCTGTGAACTTAAACTTCTACAACGCATTTTACATGAATTCTGGAGTACATGTGGTGCTCATCTGTGTCAAGCAAGTGCTTACTCATATGAATGATTATATGAATCAGAATCATAAAAGGAGGATTCTTGTACATCTTCATCTTGTCTTGTTGGCGGCTACTGTATGGATTTAATGCTTACAACACAGTAGGCGCTGTTACAACTCATGTAGTTTTTTACCTAATTTTTTCTACTGATAATCAGCCGCTGTGGTTCTCTGTGTTTGTTTTGAAGAAGTAATTCAAGTAGGTACTTAACCCATACAGAATGAATGAGTTTCCCTTTCTTTCTCGTTCCCGCACCCCTTTTTTCTGAACTAATTCTTGAATGAAATAACAATTTCAATATCGGCATCTCCAGAACCATTACGTAGTAGTCAAAATAGAGGATAAACGGTACATAAAATACCGCATGATACCAGCTAGTACTGTAATTGCATAGGTGTTATGTGTATGCCCTGGTTCTGCTCCGCGTGTCCGGTCTAACAGGAATCATAATTAAATTAACATTTAAATTTTTAAGGCGCTGTTACATGACCCCGTTTGAAAATTCACAAAATATACCTAGAACTGAATTACATACACGCTTGCAATTGTCGATACAAATTGGGAGCACAATATTTAATTTTGAACTCTGAACTAAACTGTACAGATGTAACAATCATCCGAAACATATGCGGTCGGGGTCGGAGACACCATAAAGGAAGTCTAAGGAAACTAAACATGGAATTATTTATTGAAGTTTATACTACTAATACAAACTCTGAGTGAAGTCTCAGTTTTCGCCGAACAGTTCTCCCAGGGTGGGCTGATCTGGTTTGTTTCACTTTTTTCATATCTTTCTGGAAAACAATTCGGTCGGTTCTCCTTCGTTTGGTTATTTTAACACCAAAAAAAGTATGATTCCGAATTCCTAAAAATGTCTGAACGCAAAGAATTCAGGTATTGTCCAATATCCATTTTATATTCCAGATCTAATACCTACCCGTTTAGATTTTCTTATGATATTGGTGCATTGTACAGGTATGATTACGGTATAGTTATAGATTTGCGTGTTATGCTCTGCACACTGCATGCAAAACTTCAACCTGGACGAAGCCTCGGGTTTAGTACGGGACAAAACACACAAAAATTAATACCAACGTTGGATACCTAGCTACTGTCTGTTTTTAAACAGTTCCCATTATCACTATCCAGCCAAACATTCCAAACGCTGGAATCCGGAATATACCGTAATTCAATGACCCTACCTAAATTGAAAAATTCCAGGAAATGAATGAACCGACTAAACTATTTAAATTTTAAATTCCTAACAACCCCCGTCCGGTATTTAGAACAGTCTAAAACAAACCAGACGCAAGAAAGCGGAAATGAAGGCGTTAAGCCGTTAAGACAAGGAAGGCTTTGAGAGATATGAATGTAAATTGTAAACAGTTGAGCCCTTTGCTCTCCTTGACCAACCCAAACCCACAAACAAGTGTACAGATAAGGTCATCAATGTCAATACTTGAACAAAATGAAAGTGTCAGTTCGGTTTTCGGTATATCTTCATCTTCTCGACTGAAAATAATGAATAGAAAAAAGTTCACCCATCAAAACCCAGAAAACAAGGCCGACTACCTAACCTAACCCTTTAACCACCCACCACCATACCCTGGGAAATCTAATTAACCCAAGAAAACAAAGGGTCACAATTTTGAAATTCGAAAAGCCAACCCAAAAGTAGCCAAAAATCCTAACCGCAAACAAAAATTCATATTTTGAGTTTTGAGAACAATATGAGCTAGACATTCATTTATGCAGCCTGTCGTCTCCCAGGTCTTCGGTCATTGACTGACGTGACAGATATAACACAGTAGTTCTATGACAGCCAGAAATTGTGAATAAAAGGCTTGAGTAATCTCCCGCTGGTATTCCTAACAGCAGCGTTTTATCATGCCATATGCTCTATAAAAAATGGAAAATATTGCGCAGAAAGTGTCATACGAGCACAGTGGTGGGCATAGAGGAAAACCTCCCAAGATTTGCGCCTATGCGCAAGTTTGAAATTCACGATTATATCTAGTGCTTGTCCATAAGCACTGTGTTAAGGTTGCACTTCGTGCGCCTATGCGACGCATTTTGCGCATAGGGAGGTTTTGCTCTATGGTGGTGGGTCGGATGTCGGATTGCCGGATACACGGTCTCAAATATTTACATCACAGATCACCAAGTAATTTAATTCAATCAGATACGACATAATTGTACTTAAAATATGCGCCGCATGTAAGATCGGAAGTCAATACAAATAAATGGCTCAATAATTTGTTCATAATGTGTAGCTTGGGAGTTGAAGATTCATTTCGTGGCCTCCCTGAAACTGCACTACTGGAGACAACGGGACTACTCTTACAAAATCAACTGCGTGAAACCATGACCTGTAACACCGCATGCTAGAATAACAATTCTGGATTTCACTCCAAGGGGAATTCAAAAAAAGATATGCATGGGCTGTAGATACTGAATACTGTACCGTAGTACATTGACGAGGCAATCTGTTTCAGAATAACAGACAAGATCCTATCCCAACCAAAACCAACTACCCCATTGTGAATTGTGCAGGATAGCCTAGCAGGACTGGCAACATTTCCATGTAATGTAGTACACTTTACATTCATAAAAACAAAAAACAATATACCCATTATTCAAGTATTGAGTTTTACTATGTCTTATGGTCTTCTTATGTACGTCTCTATTTGAAACAAAATGTTGGGAGCTGGGATACTGGGGATCCGAAGGATGAAGAAATCCAACCGAGAGACAGCATGTTGAGCTCCCAGGCCAAAATGGAAAGTTAAGAAAAATGTAACTTGATCTGCACGGGAAATGTGGTTCTTCTGCTATGGGCTTCAGGAGAATCAGCATGGAACTTTTCTAAAGATTCATCCAAGATTTCCAGACCTCTTCCAATGAGTCTGTAGCCCATCAGAAGGTTTATTTCAGATTCAGAGAGATGCTGCTTTCAGTTTTATTGTATATGTATATTTAAATAGTCACACTCATTCAATTCAGTTATACGAACTTCTTGCTGTGACTCTCTGTAATTTTAAACCCGTATGAGGTTTGTACTTGAGTCATTCTTGAAAGTACTCACTGAAATTTTTAGCCTGACCCTAACCAAATGCTTATCATGCTCACTAAACTATTAAATTCTTTTACCTACTCGATAACACACTAAATTTGGTCTGTAAAAGAAAAGTACACGGCATTTAAATGTTCCTTATTATGGCACTGCTACAAAGGTGTGAATGTTTTATCCCTACGCAGTTATGCGATATCACTAGGCTCAAGATCAGTTGTGGTTTAATTTATTATGTTAGGTTAGGTCTTTATTTGCAACATAAGGTAAACCCATAAAACAGGAGTAATATGTGGAAATGCCAGCAGCACTAGGTATTTCCAGTGTACCTGTACTTGTTCTTTTTAAAGCCTGCTTTAAATATAAGATGTTTTCACATGAAATCCGGAAACATTACACGGAAGCAAGTGTTTCGGGTCCAAAATTCTAAAAACCTGCACCTTGTCGATATTCCCATACATGAGATGTGTGAAGTTAGAACCTCTTCAATCTGTAAAAGACTCTCAAATAGATGGAAAACTTCTTACAGAATGCATACAAGGTTTTACGCGTAAAACGTAAATCCATTGATCATACCTCAATCCAATCCGCCTACACAGAGCTACACACGGCGTAGAATTCAAGTGCCTGACAAACTAACGATTAGTTTACACAGAGGTACTGAAAGCTTATCGGGATCCCCAAAAGACTGAAAGGGAAATTGAATCTGGGGACCTATTGTTCGGCTAAGTAAACAATCATCATACGAGTACACTCATGTGGAACAAGTACCTGTCGGTTCAGGTGAACCTAAACCCAGGTATTACCACAGCATTACAGTGTGTAAGCTATTTCGCTACTGAAAATAAAGTGCTCTCTCCATGATACGCGTAATACAAGTAGTAAACTAATATCCAGAGGGAATATTTCACTGTTACTTTATGGATATTTCGGCACTTCCTCATACAGATTGAATTTCAACTTGCTCTCGAACTTCGAACTCGGCATTCATTGAAGAATGCTCATTTTATTGCTAGAATTAACTGTAAAGGTATGTGTATATGAGACATTAGGTTGAAGTTACATGGAACAGGGTTCTTAAAAACTAAATTATGACATCATTCTGTCCAACGCAGAAGACGGGAGAAAGAGAGTGTTGACGTCGAAGTTGAAACACATAAAACTCTCGAGTTGTGTAGAGAAAGTGACGGGAACCGGAAACCAGGCCCGTCAGGTTCCCAAATTAAAAATAAATAGTAGCTGCTCCTAGTTATGCTAGAGTAAACATGGAGGTTCATTTAAAACACAAAATGAGTTTTTTAACATTTTGGCTTATGCCAAACAAAAAAAGAAGTTGAAGGAACAGATCGGAAGTTGCTGAAGACAAGCCAACACTAATGTCTGGCACTTCCTTCCTACCTCTTTAGTCGGTGGATGGAAATCAAGTCATGGAGAATATTTTCAAAGGCCTTTCTCCCTTGCTTGACATGGCTCAGCTCATCAGAGTGCACTTGCAGTAGCGACGCATATAAGCGTCTGAACAGGGTTGCTTTCTTCTCTGGTCGGGGTTGAATACCTAACTGATTTTAATTTACTTCAATGCATATTTGTCCAAACATATTCTGATTCGATTTTGTAATTTATTCCATTGTTTTGCTAGGTTATAAGGATCTAGTATACATTTCAAGAATTATATAGTTCGGCGTTATTTGTATCAGCAATCAAAACCTTGCTTGCACATCGAATTAAAGTTATGATATACGTGGATCAATTTAAACTAATCCAATACAACTCTATCAGAAATCAGCCACAATCAAGAAAGTGTGCATGAATTTACCTAGTAATTAAGGAAAATATCCGAATTTCAACCAATCGATTTTACGTTTAAGAAATTCTACCAACCCTCCTGTCTCAGAGTTAACGCGACTGAACTTCCAGTTGTTCTGAAGCCACCAGATGGACGTCCACATTCAACTAGTGGTACAAATGCAAATGCAACTCGAGACTCGAGCTACTCTTTAAATCGACTCATAAATTACTGCTTTATGGACCTTCAACAAGAGAATCTCACTCCACATTATTCAACATTATTAACCGAGAAAGATCTTGATTCAGGGAACATGGAATGGGAATACCATGACTGCAACTGGCTCGTGGAGCTCCTGATGTGTTAAAAAATCTGATGTTCTAAGTTCCAACATTCAAGAAACAGCTTCGACTTTTATGGATATTTCTCTTGCTTCTGGTTTTCAAGAATAACATTGTGCCTATTTGTAATGTTGAATGTGTGAGGTGACAAAATATGTAGGAGGAGGCGCTGATTAAGAACCTAAGCTCAGCATTTCTTTGTCACTTTCTGGAATTCTGGAATCTGAAGAACTAACATTTGTCTCTCGACAGGCCTAGCTCGAGCCCAGCAGCCACGGCACAAGAAACAACAAACCATCATCTTCCCTATCTCTGTCTCTATCAACAAATCTCCCGGTACATCAGGTCCCGGGCTCTTCCGGCCTTTAACGAGAAATCAGGGGTTCCAGCGTCACCGTGTTGTCTTTAGACTATGGTTTGGTTGACGGACAACTTGTCCCAGCATAACTTCATATTGCTTGGTACAATCAAATCCAACTAGTATGCACAGGGTGGACTGTCCATACTAGTTGGCTGTGGTACAATGCGTTATGGTATAAATTAGGTACTTAACGTAATTGCATTGAAAAGTACCATCAATACACCTTTGATTTCTATAGTTTTGACAATAATTTCCTTCGGCCAAAAATCATATTTCTATCCGTCAGAAAATTAACTATCGATATTAAAATCAAATATTTAAGGAGTTTGGGATATTTTATAGTTTTTGCGAATTAAATATCTTCAATAAAAAAAAACCTCAGCAAAACAAACAAATCGAAATTCTTTCGCGGACCATGGCGGTTGAGAAACTTTGAATTTTGTTCTTAACTACTGGTCGAAATTTGAAACCAAGTCCCTTCGGCCAATAACCACATTTACATCCGAGATTCCGCCTAACGATTCGAAATCCAGTAAAAATGGCTTATCTTGGCAAACAAGATCTTATGCAAACAGTTTGATCGAATATTTGCGGATACTCATTTAAAAAATTCTAACGGGTCAAATTGTTAAAACGGAAGCGTCCGGACGCGCGATGACTGTTTCTGTATTTATTAACTATCAGTCAGAACAAGGTCCTGCACTAGCACCAACCATCTATTTATGTACGAAAATAAGCAATCCATCAATCGTCAATAGTCTCGAACTGCACACAAAAAATATCTGCCAGTTAGCATTATGAAAATCTTCACTCATCACCGCTTGATAAGTGTACGAAATTAGCCAAAACCATCATATCCTCCTGTGGTTGTCAGTAAAGTAAATGGGTAATTTCTACCTGACCAAAGGTCGCTAAAATATACAAGCAAACAGTTCAGTCTCGTGTCACAAATGTGTCTGTCAGTCGATGATTCGGTGTCTTTCGGTGCAGCAAGCGGAGCGTACGCTCAAGTAAATAAATATTACCTAATAATAGCTTATATCATTACTCAAAAATCCCCAGCCCGAAATGCACTGTGTCACAGACACGTTGTAGTGAAAAAACTTTAGTGTGTTTGGACCAGTGCCATGTAATATTCTGGTGCTACTAACTTAAGATGCTGGATTGCTGGGTTTTGCTTGCTCAAGAAAATTCATTTTTTCTTCTTTAAATTCGTTATATCAGTCCAAGGCAGGGTAAAGGATCTTTTGGAAGTCAGAAAAAGTCTGACACATGGGAGTTTCTTCCATATTCAACACACCGAATCATCCTCATATTTCTACGGAACGTAAACTGAGCTGACAGGAAGAAACTCTTTCACCCTGGCCCCGCTTCCGAAGGCTTTACTATTCCTAACACAGGTCTTGTGGTTTATGGTGCCCCTTTGAGCCAAGGCGACAGGGCTACTAGTAGTGTACAACACCAGGGTTTTATTACTCAAGGCACCTTGCTCATAAGTTTCGTATGACTTCACGAGGGTCAGAATGGTGTATTTACTATGCCGAAATACAACAGAAACAAGGCTACACATAAATTCAAGGAGGTTGTATTGGTAGACAAATCAAGGCTAATACTCGCTAGCTCGAAATTGCAATATGTAAACAATAATAGTACATAAACATCAACACGATGCCGATTCTGGAATCTATAATCGTAAAATCTGGCAAAATATGGTGCATTTCATCTCGATCTCGATGATTGATCCATGGGATTTACGATAGTCTGGCGCCTAATTTTCCTTGCTGAGACTTCTGTCAACTACTTTGGCCTGTATCAGACTGAATTATAATGTTAGACATGAAACGTACTGATGGTGTTGTTACTTAACTTTTAAGTGAATGACAATGCTATTCTAACCCTAATTTTTCCTGTACAACTGCCAAACAAATCAAGAATGAGGATCAAAACATTTGTACATACATATTCTATCTTTTTCCGTCAAACATCAAGCGTCTAACCCAGTGATCTAGTTTGCTTGGCTCTGATCTGTATTCACTTCATACTTCATCTCTAGCAACATTAGGCTACGCGTGCTACTTTTTCTAAGCCAAAGTGAGAAGATGCATCAGTCTCTCCTTGACGCGTGTTCTTGTACCAATTGCTCAAGTTTGTGGGATTTTTGCCAAAGTAATAATTCCATCAGACCATTAAGATTCGAACCAGGAAACTACAATCGTATTACATAAAGTACACAAGAATCTGCCTAGAACAAGTGAATCATATTGTTGGGCGAAGCAAGAGTTTTGATATCCCATTTAAAACCAAAGATTCGAAAAAAAACGGAAACAGGCCCAAGCCGCAGAAATATTTTAATTGGCTTGGGCCAAGCCTGGATTTAAACTGGGACGCCTGGCTCTAGCATTGGGCTGGCTAAGAATTGGAAATATTAGCTGGCCCACGCGTGGCAAGCGCGTGGTAAAATATTCCCAAATCTCACTTGGCACTGGCATTGGAAAGTCATATGGGCCAAGCATGGGGGAGGAACGGTTTAAAAAATCTGGCGTTAACCTGGCTGCGTATGTCTGGCCCAGGCTTGGGTGAGACATGTGATAAATAGCAACAATTTTGTATAGTTGGCCCGTGTGTGGCCCAAACTTCTATTGCCAGGCGTGCGCACCACGGCGATGACGTCAGTCACGTGAGCTTGAGCCACGCAGGAAAAATCATGAATCAAGTTTCTTTAGTCTCAGCTCAGCCATCTTCAATTTCACCTCTCTGCAGTTGTTGTGGTGTCAAGATCAACTTTTTGTCTTTCTACTCAGGTGAGTTTTAGTTTTTCGTTAATTGCATTCTATTTCAGTATATATTTTCTTTCATGTCAAGTATAACGCACCCGACTATAATAATAAGGAACGCAATTAAAATACACAGGGAAAGTTCTGGCTCCTACTTGCGTTCAGTTCAATCAATTGGTGGCCCACAGCGAAATCTGGCTTTTACGGACGATACAGTTGCCTACAGTAGCAGCCAAAGAACCGTTGACACACTGTTTCGCGAATTTGGAGGTAACATTTATGATATATCATGTATAAAAAAACAGTTTATCTAACTCACGTTTCTATCCAATTGTATTATTAAAAGTATTTTCTCTTGCTATTTCTAGGCTTCCAAGAGGTTGTTTTAAGGGATTTAGCATTTATTACATCCGATATTCAACAGTTGCTGTTACGTAATATGGAATTCCAACAAGGTGACTCTGAAAGAGGGAACGACGAGCCTGACCCCATGCCCAAGCTACCAATCAAAAGTGAAGTTGAATTGGATGATTTAAATCAGTGGCTTGCCTCCTGAACAAAACTTCACACTGTTGGTAAGAATTCGCTTTTTAATTTAATTTTGCTATTTGATTTACGTCATACATGGTGGTATGCGCAGTTACAAAATATATTTATACATACTATTTATACATAGATCGGAGGTACGGATTTCCAAGACTTTCCTGCTCGAATTTTGACAAGAACGCTGTCCAATGTTTATCCAAAAATGTCATTAAACGCACGCGGAAAGCGTAAAGTTGGATTTCGAGGAACGAAGCTTTGCCTTGCTGTTGTTCGTAAGTTCCTAAAATCCATATCAAGTGTACGTGTGGTTTCGAATTGTCTCGAATTTAATATTTTTACTTGTTTCACAGAAACGGTGGACTCAAAACCAAACACATCCGAGGCTGTGATTGAGAAATACATCGGGAAATGGTAGCTTTCTGAGGACAGATAGGGTGGCCGTGAGAAACGACGGAAAAAAGTCCTCAATGTCTTCATCTAGAAGTAAACTCCGAAGAATCCAAAAAGCAGTAGAAGTAAATATAACAAGAATTCGAAACATTGATCTTCACTTCGATCTAAGTCCTGAGAAACTGACACCTGGTAATACGATACAAAATAATTTTCCTGAACCGAATAGTAATAGTGAAACCTGTATAACGTATATTGGTGAGAGTAGTGTAGACAGTAATTCAAGTAATACAAATGCAGACAATCAGAGTTTACGCCAGTCTCTTGCATATTGGTCATGCAATTGTTTTGTCTTAACTGACAACAAAGTTGTGATTTTAACTGGAATACTTGTTGTTAACTTAATGTGCAAGTGTACTGTAAGGCGTTTAGATATATGTTAAATCTAAAGTCATTTCATATTAAAAGTACTGACATAGGAATATGTAGAGGGAAAGATATTTCCACAACTGTAGATATTAGTAATGTATTAAGAAAGTGTATTACTGTGCCTTTTAATGATAGGAATACTTCTGTTATCCGTTGGGTAAATACATTAATAAAAACTGATTCCGAAACTCAAATATACCGGGACTATTTCTCATTTATTGCATATTTGGCACGGGCCGAGTCCAGAATATCAACGTGGGGTTAGGCAGGGCCGGGAAGGGCATTCACCTGGGAACACCCGTACTATAAAGGCTTGGGCCATGTCAGTGCCATGTCAACCGGGCCGCGCCGGGGTGATGCGCGTTGCCAGGGGCAAGCCATGCCTGGTCCAACTTTGGCCAGGTGGCCATCCCCATGACTGGGCCAGACAAACTTGGGTTTTTGGCCCACGCTTGGCCCAGGTAATTTCTGCGGCTTGGGGCGGATATAGCTGAAGTCCACGTCCCCGATCTTCAGGGTCTTGAATACTTCCATGACCTTAGTTTCCAGCTCCGCGTAGGGCTCCTTTTCTTTTTCGTCCAAGCCAACGATGATAATATTCTTTGCAACTTGCACTCGCTTGCACTGCTCCACTTCGAGGTCTACTTTCTCGACTTTCTCACTTAGTTCACGGACAGAATCCAGGCCTTCAAGCTTCAGGTCAAGCTCCTCTAGCTTCGCCCAAATTCTATCTAATTTTTGCTCGATACCTTGTGTTGCTACCGGGGTGTCTACCTTGGTCGGACTTTGCTTCTTTTTCCAGGCAAATGGGTTTGGTGCTGGGGGTGGGGAGCGTGCAGTTCTGCCGTACATCTTGGGCTTAAATTTCTATTACAATAACTTGCACTCTTTAGCTCCTCCGACCTAAATACCGGAGACTGTTATACTACTATGTTAACTCTTCAGCTGCTCAAACCAGACTCTCTGGACCTCCATTTAAGTGTTATCTGATCTACTAGCCCTAAGCCATATCGGAATTTGCAGATTTGAGCCTTTTTTGCAAATTCATACGAATAAATTCGCTCGGAAGTATACCAAGTGTACGATCTACAGCCCGTAGATCGCCCATTGCCCATGCAAACCATATTTTGTACCTTCAACGACGCGAAAACCAAAAACTGTATCGTGCAAAATTCATTTTCGAGCATAGCCTGAACGCCGTCCCATGGGAATTGAATGGTCGATGCCTCCAAGTGAAAGTTCACGGTGACTCTGACTGTGACTTTCACCTGGAAATTTTTGTATAGCTTTTTCTACGTCCAGAGCATACAACAATATGCTTTCATCCTCGAGGTACCTATGTACAGAACTTAAACTAAACCTTAAAAGATCTGAAACGAAAAAGCCGGTTGGTTACCCATGGGATTTCCGTTTTGAGCTTTTTTCTCTGCTCCATTGCTTTCTCCAACTTTCTCCGTTATAAAGTTGTATATTTCTTAAGCAACACAATAGACTGCAAAGTTGAAAAAACCGAGCCGTCAATAGATAACTGTAAATGTAATGCTTTGCGGTTGAATAGTGGCGATTTTTAGAGAAAAACACCACTGCGATCTACGAGATCGTCTCATCTCAATTCTTATTCTTACATAAGACATTTGAGCCTGTTCACGTCAGGCTTCATCTAATCCGTGCCAGAAGGAAAATATAAAGATGTGATGTGTCAAAGAAAATCCAATTTTTTTTCTCTTTTACTCCAGAAGCCTGTTGTAGTTTTAAGACAAGATTCTCAATTCTCAATACCCTCATGGCTACAAAATCCTAACGTCTTACATTTCACTTTCATATACGCAAAAAAAAATTAAAACACTGGCAGGCGTCTTTTCTCCGACCTCCGACTTTCTCTGTGTTAACGCTTCGGTGGTTCGTAGGGTGCCTGTGCCTAGTTAATTGAAATCTGCTGTTTTTTTTACCGTGAACAGTGTGGTAGGTCTGGAATTGGAATTCAGGTAACTACTGTCGTATGCGATCTACATTGCTTTGAGAGTTTTATAGGTTTGTTAAGTTAGGTTGAAAGATTGACGTTTGAGAACCTATGCTGTCGGTACTTTGCGCATACGGTATACCGGAATTCGGCACAAGCGTACAAATTCATATAGTTATCGGTATCGATTGTACAGATATCTATGTATGATTTACAAGTTAGGTTAGGTTAGGTTAGATTTCTTCAAATTAAACCTGATTTACATGTAAGATTAGGCTAGGGTAATTTCTTCAAACTAAGCCTGATTTACATTGATTTACATGTTAGGTTAGGTTTTAGGTTATGTTAGATTTCATAAAATTGAACCTGATTTACGTGTTAGGTTAGATTTCGTAAAATTGAACCTGATTTACGTCTTAGGTTAGGTTAGGTTAGATTTCTTAAAATTTGAACTCTTTCAGTTGAAAGTTGATAAAAATAATTTGTGTGCCCGCACGTACAAAACATGTTACGGTCCTGTGACACTTTTTAAAATGCTCTGTACCTTTCCACGAAACCATATGAAATGAATCATATTTACACTATTGAAATCGAAATCCTGTACAACGTTTTAGCCGAAAAACCGTGACGCGAACTATTGACGATACCAGACTTGGTTGTTTAAGTAGTCTGCTCTCATTCTGAACGTATTATTGGTCCAGTGTAAGAATATTGAAAAGCATTTAATCCCCGTAGCGTCGCCCCAGAAGAGCACATAGCACACACACAACATATAGACGAAGTAGGTACTTCGTAGAAGAAAACTCAAAAGTTTTTAATTACAGGCGTAGAGACTGAAAATTGGTTTTCTCCCTCCGAACTGTTTATTCTTTTTTCTCTAGGGAATTTTAATTTGTTTTTACTTTACGGGGATTTTCTGTCGCGTCGTCCTCTATGTACTTAAGCTCATTATTCAATTGAAAATAGATTGAAAACTATCACCGAATTTGTGAAACTTGATGCGACGTACAGCGTTGTTAATTGTCAATTAATTTCACTTCTATGAATTGTTACGCGACGAAATGACGCAAAAACGGGTGATTTGAATCATATAGGATCGGTCGCGTCGTAATCCCGTCTTATTTTTTACGCCCACGCCTTATACACGCTATATATGTCATAGCAAGCCTTGTAGCACACCACCCATGCGCCTCAAATTAATTATTGAACTGCATCTGGTCTTATGACTGGAGATTCATATGTTTGATATTCAACGAATTTCTCACGTCTTCCTGGCATTCCAATAAAAAATTCAGGCTGATTCTCTTCGATTTACCATATGCATAAAGTAGCGTTAGCGTTACTTTGTGGATTTGCATATCCTTGACACTTTGACTCCCAACCTTGGTTTCGTTATTATAAATTAACTTTTGGCTTTATTACAGCACGAGCTAAGGGCTGATCTCAACTTGAACGCCCACTCAAACACATCTTTAACCTAATACAAAAGTTTTGCTTTAAAAAAAACTTTTTTTGGTTGAAGTCGAAATGGAGAAAATGAATATTTGGTACTTGGCTGTCCTCATTGTCTCCATGTCACTCTTCGTTCAGGCCACAGAGTCGAGGCATGCCTGGGAAAGGCCTGGATGTCACAAAGTTGGTGAGTGAAGCCTCGGATTTAATTAGTCCGTCTGTCTGTGGCCGCATTTGCATAGAAATCGTAATTCAGCAGAACTGCAGTCTTAAGATTTGATGGTGAACTCGAATTTTGCCCGATAAAGTCGTATTGACCGCAGAAATATGGTCTAGAATATGAATATCAGCATAATGCTATGGCGCATATCTCGAAGAAAATGCAAAAAAGCAAGACGACGACGTATCAAAGAACACCGAGTTTCTTTAAATACGGCGACTTCGAGGAAAACCAGTCACCCTGGAAATGACACGTTTTATTCAAATTTTAGTCTCGAAATTTCTGAAGTTGCATAAAGGCTTTTAACGTTAATGGGTACTTCACTGTAGCTACCTACGATCTTCCACCTCTGCGGCGGCAAGCGCTTACTGTTAAGCAGTTACGCCTCATAAATATTTCCTGTGACAATAGCCAAGGCTCACTGAGTTTTATGTTTATGGCCATATTCAATCCACTGCAAATCTTGTAAAAGTAATAGCTAACATACAAATATTGGTAAAGAGACCAAAGGATTTACCGATAAATCCAGAACGCGGCAGACGTCGACTTTCAACTCATGCAACTTCAAACGTCGTAGAAGAAATAACCTATTATTATCTCTGTGCCCAGAGAAACAACTAGTGCAATTAGCCATATAAGATTACTCCATAGCACATCGCAAGTAAAAGTAATTGAATTCTGGGAAAACGGCTATTGTTACTCTTTCGGTAATACGAGCCATCACCCGAAGTCCAGGCCGGGCCTAATGAACTGTTTCAGGAAAAGTTGACTGACTTGACTTTGTGCCTTTGAGTCAAACCAATAACTAATGGCTGCTGCGTAAGCCTACATGTATGGGAATCTATTGCAATTTGAAGAACAGGCCATAGGGCATGTTTCGTACGTAAATCAATGTCACAAATGGTGTGAAGTGTGAATTTGAAACCGAACGCGAAACGCGACCATAATTAGACCCAGACCACTCTGTAATTTTTCAATTTGTCGAATTCATAACACTGGCCAAAACTGCTTTTCTCCAGTGAAATTCGTCATGTAATTGCGGTTATTTTAGTTGGCAGCAAAAATTCGTAGAATCAGGATCATACGACGGCAGAGATACAAAAATACGTACATCTTTGCTTGCAGGCTGTAGTTTAGCGCAGTAATCATACACGTCGTACCGTTGCATCCGCGATCAAACAAGATAAACCATTAGATTGTACACTATTGTGCTTGTGGTCATAATTCGAGTTTTGATTTCATTTATGGGCATAACTTAATTTGACCTTTGACCTCGTCTTAACTTTTATCTGAAGGTCACACCCGAAAAGTAACGATTCCGGACTGCGTGGAATTCTCGATCACGACAAATGCTTGTCGGGGTTACTGTGAGTCTTTCGCCGTGCCCTCAGCTTGGCACCGTCTCCAGACGAACCCTTCCCAGGCCATCACCTCGGTGGGTCAGTGCTGTAATATAATGGAGACGGAGGATGTCATGGTGAACGTCATGTGCGTGGAGGGTCAGCGGGAGCTCATTTTCAAATCCGCCAAATCCTGCTCTTGCTACCATTGCAAGAAGGACTAAAAAATATACGAGATTCAATATATTACCATTACCTAAATGCCGTGAAATGAGCAGCAGTCAAGTAAAGTACTGGGCACTTCGACGGCATCAAACACTATAGTAAAATAATTGCTTTTTCTACGAAGGATACAGGAGACATAACTCACACACATATACACAACACAATACACACATCGTTAGAAATATTTACAAACTATTAATTGCTGGAACCGAGGTCGAACGTCGGACGCCATGGAAAAGTATTTCTAATTACTGGAAAAACAGTCACTTTCTGGTGTCTAGAAATTCGTGTCTGACGCCATTTTGGATTCCAGGCGGTTTAATGGTGTAATGCATATAGATAATGTACGTATTTTAGATTCCTAAATGTAACAGCTTACACGTATATAAAAATGATTTAAATAAAAAAAGGATATATGGATATTTCGGTAAGTCATCACATCAGTCATTGACTTGAAGGAAGGATGGATCAAGCAGAGTAAACTGTATTATTAAAGAATGAAATATGACATGCTATATATATGTATGTACTGTCTTGTATATCTTATAGATTTAGCAGATTGAATTAATTTTAGATCTATTTAATGAAAAAAACTTGACAAATAAAATCATCATCAACCATTGGAGGAATATTAAATAAATTTTTGAGTTCTTGTTTTTACAGCTTTGGAACCCAAAACCAATAATGCCTTGAAGGCTGAACATGTTCAATTATTTCATCAAAGAAAGCATTTACTGTTTACTTTATACCGAGTCCATATTTCATCAAAATCTAATCGTTATTCATTCAGTTTCAGTTAGTCTATCAGTCTATCCTCGTGCACTGCCAATATTACTGAATTTAATCTCGACTTTTTTGCTCATGGCTAATCTTTATTTTTAAAAACTGTTTTAATTAGCTGTCAATCAACTACAAGAATTTCCTAAAATAACTTGGCGAATTTGGATTTGGGAATATAAAATGCGTAGGAAGGTCTAGCCATGTATTTCTCTGTATTTTCAATTAAAATTCTCTTTCTCGGAGAATGCCGTAAGGTGCACCCGGGCATCGTCTGTACATTTTGTATTAAATTTAATTGTATTTAGTATATGGATACAATGCTGTTAGTTATATCGCAACCAAAGCGATTCTAGAAATATTTAACGTCGTAATATTTTCGTCCTGATTGAATAATAATGCCGAAGTTCGCTACCGAGCAACCGGAATTTGACAATTCGGTCTTGGGGTTATTTTATCCATTTAATTGGTAATCTCGCATTTGGCAAAGTTCTTATTGGCATTTTAGCCGCTTTAACCTTTCACCGACTTAAATTTTAACGTTTCCAGGCAGATAAAAATCTAGACGTTCAAATTGTACCTTTTCAAAAGTCATAGAACGGATTTGAGCTGTGCTCTGAACAAATTTCTGGATTCGTACATTCAGATTGCATAATATTCTCATTCAAGTTGTATTGTAGTCCTTGAACCGTAATTTAATTTGGAGAATGTCATTCGAGAGTGTTCCCCACGGAGCAGAGCTGGGAAGCCTTACAGTCAATATTTAATCACTCTTGTTTTCTATACGAGTTGAAGGCAGAGGGAAAACCAAAAGCCTCAAGTGAAAGCATGAGGAAACGAAAGCATTTATAGCTTTTGTCAGTAGTCAGCTTTCTCTCGAACAACAAACCCACCGCACAATGTAGAACACATGCATAATCAGGTGCTGGAGCTTCAAAATAACACGCGTATGTAGAACGTGTGTACTTAAATATTAGATCTAGCAGAGATTCTCATAATTAAATACTTCCTGGAAGCTCACAGTTACAATTTAAAATAGCTTGTAAGTCCTGCCAAAAAGCTGGGAAGGCCGTGCATACTCAACTTTATGTATTTCGTATTAAAAAAAAGTGCAAAAAGAGAATTTGGCCTGTGTAGGTTGCGAACCCACAACTATAATTCGTGCATTTACGAGATTGAGCTAACAGGCCGGTTTCTATTAGTTTCATTGAACTAAACTCAATTGAATTCACACAGATGAGTAATTAATCATTATAGTCAGATAACGTGCTCATCTTGAAGGCCTGTTATCTAATGATTAATTATTAATTACTCACCTATTTAACCAATCAGAATTGGGTAGACCCAGTTATGTAGAGCTGATAGATACCGGCCTGATTTGTAGTTGTAGGTTCACAATTCACAACCTACACCGACCAAATTCTTCTTTTTAATATTATTATCAATACTCATAAAATCCTAATCAGTATATGTATGTATGTATGTATGTATGTATGTATGTGTGTACGTGGTACGATTATGAAATTCAAATTCTTTGATATT
>JAQFYT010000957.1:0-19499 GCA_034694925.1 Ceratophysella denticulata
GTGTACGCGCACCGATGCGGAGGGGGGTTTCGGACTATTTGAAAACGACGTTCAAAATAAGTTACTACCAGTTTATATGAGATGATTTAAGATCGTGGCCGATGTTTCAGTTTGTAATTTAATATACAATACTGAAATATTTCTAATTGTAACAGAGATTGTTACAAAACTAAAAATACCCGATTATAAATCAAATCAAATCAAGCTCCCTGAAACGTGCCCATGGCTTCCTCCTCTGCTTTCAGACTAGAAATATAATAACCTAATTAATGTATGAATTTGCCACTCATCCCCGTTGATTGACCGAAAGGGAAGTCAAATCTCTCATTTTCATATGCTATACTTAAACGTTTCGCAGCAATGGATTTCGTACAGATTGGGACAATCTATTATGTATTTATCAGTTACAGAACATTGTGAATTTTAAAGTTTCTTCTCCACATCGGCTGCACGTCGATATACAATTATACTGTATATTTGCAAGCCGATCCATATTTAGGCAACATGCCTATACACGCAACAAGAGTGGAGAAGAAACTTTACACGACGGGTCTGTCTGTACATATTGCAAATCGCACCACGAAGTACATTTATTTGGAAGATTTACTTCTCCAGCATCCACGTGTTGGAGTATGATGTATGATGGGTAGGTGGAGTCCACACGAACAGCATAGTAGATATTGCGATAATTAAGATCACTCTAGCCATGAAGGGATCATTTCATTATTACATTGGTCCCCGAGCACAAATACTTTGGTCCCGCTCATTGACCCCGATCGAGGTCAAGGCCTCGAATCGAAGTGTGCCCCTAAGAATAAAAATAGAACTTTAGTTCTACATAGTTAATTATAAAGCAGCAGGTGGATCAAAATCAGTATAAAATAGGGGCCAAGCGCCAAGAGAATAAAATGCTTTTATTGGACTGTTTCAGAATTATTGCTGTCAGATCAAGTCCGCAAACTCAACAAAATTCACACAGTGGGATTGAAGTGTTCATTGGAATTCCTCCAGGGGCTGAAATTGAAAGTTTACAGAGTGATGCTATGGAAATAGAAATTTCTAAGTTACTCGGATCTCCATCCACCCAGCCTTACGAAACTCATGGAACAATTTACAAAACTGTTCGCTTGGATAAGCTGGAGGGCAAAAACTTTCTTAATAAAATGGAGATGTTAATGGCAGTATTAGCAGATTCATAATATTTGGTAGTTAGTTTGTCATACTCAACACTCTTTACCTACTTAGTATACCGTGTCACTGTCATGATATCAAAAATGTAATAAATACCCCTCAGTATAAATAAATGTATTTAAACGTATTCTAAGTACATTTACTACAGCTTTCACATATTGGGGGATGTGGCTGCAATGTACGGAGTGGTTCGTAAACTTTTAGCGCACTTTTAGACTGGCCACATTTGCCGAAATCGAACTGGGACATATTGTACATTCTACTACACCTAATTAAACGTTTGCTCATTTGTGTGATACGATAGTTTGCTTGGGTAGTTTTTTTTATACAGTGAGTTTTCTTTTATATCATCAGATAAAAATGATCAATCTATCAATATCATAAATCCAAGTGGCCTGAAACGCGCAAATCTACGTAAATTAATTATTTTAAAATTTCGAAAAAAAGTTGATCTCAGAAGACTTCAGATCTACTGATTCGTAAAGATTCGAAATAAAAAATTGCCGTATTATAAAAAAAATTATAATAATATAATCGCGTAGTCCTGTTTGATCTGTGAACGACGGGGACGTGAGAGCCAGGGTGTTTGAAAAGTAAAACCTATAATGTAGGATATTCCGTATGCATCAGATCTGATGCATGGGCCGGCTAGTCCATATAGCAGATATTCCTTTTTGCTTGCTGTATGTACTACTCTCATGGAGGCGTTTACTACTATGCTATTGCCCAGTATGCTATACTGCAGCTTTGTGCCGGGAATACTACTGGTCTGGTGCATGGTGGTACCTGAGAGTGAGGACTGAGCAGGAGCATGAGAGAGGGAGTGGAGAAGAAGAGGAGCGAGGGAGCGGGGGCCGACGGGTGCGCGGATTGGCTGATGGACGGAAGACAGACGCCGACTTGGTCCGTCTCTCTGGCGTGCCCCGGCCCGGCCGCCGGAGTCTCTATCACCAGTCAGTAGTCCAGTCAGGAAGAAAGGACACGCAGCTCAGTTCTTCGTCAGCCATCTCCCTTCCTTCAACACCCAAACAGTTCCAGCCACCAGCGTCTTCGCCCCGCTCCGATCTTTGACACCCACTGGTAAGAAAGGTCAACTTTCTCTCTCACCTCCACTAGCATGACCTGACTCACTAACTCTGCTCTTGACTGTGACTGTACTACATCCTAGGCTAGTTGCTAGTGTACGCGGTCACTGTTGACTGTTGACTGTGTATACTCCGAGGCTCTGCCTGGTGCCTGGAGAATCACACCAGAAGAGGCCCAGAACCTAGGCAAATCCTACGCATGCCGGCACCAAGCTAAGCTGTCAATGTCACCTAGTTCATAGTTCGAAGTTCCTTTTATTTCCTAGTAAGCACACATGTATGTGCCATGTACAATATCAAATATTGAATATTGACATACAAATGACAAAACGTCGCCATGGACTGAACGACAAATGAACAGAGATAAATTCTTAACAATGACGTTTTCTGGAACCTCTGACATCGCTTGTATGATGATTGATGATGCTCTAAGTAAAGTATGATGTTTTCTTTTCACCTTTCACGTTTGGTTTTCCCCTGCCTGTCTCGGTCACTATTGCTGTACTATAGAGGTGTCCAATATATTAGGTGTTAGGATTCAAAGAAAGCCTAGCTAGACATTACTTTACACCGTACCCCTCTTCTTTCGATACTCAAATCCGTTCACCGTTAGGGGTTAGGAGTTAGGGACAACATGGACTTGATTTTGGACAGAAATGACAGACAACAGAGGGTAAGATATGTGGAACACAAACAAATTCGGATAAATTCTACAAAGCACCAGGATGCAGGATGGGTTAATCAATCAGTGATTTCTTTATTCATGCCTATGGTCTTTTTCTGTTTGATTCGTGAATGACTTAACCCATATCCCATTATGAAAAACGAAAAGCCCCGTAACCGTACGTACCACCTCGGAATACTCTACTTACCTTTTTTCCAAATAGAACCTCTTATCAGCGATCCCACCCGCGTTGCCTATGTTCAGGGCATGGACGATTTAGGTGGTTAGATAAGAGGTTCTATTTAGAAAAAAAATGTAGCGTACAGAGTAGGTTAACGCCACACAGAGACAGAGTAACTCCTTACTTAACTCTAACATTGACTTGCAGCTTGGAAAGAAGGCAAATATGGTTGTAGTGGAACTGGAATTTAAACGGGTTTTGTTTTTGATTAGAGGGGCAGGATGAGTAACACTCGCCTTTACGTCGGAGGCATCACCGAAGATGTTAAGAGAGAGCACTTGGAAGATCTTTTTAGCAAGTACGGAAAGTGCGAGCACGTTTGGGTTGCCTTCAACCCACCAGGATTTGCATTCGTTAACTTCGAAACGGAGGATTCGGCTACAGAGGCCGTAGAAGGATTGAATGGTGAGGACTTCATGGGATGCAAGCTCCGGGTTGAGGTATCTCGTCCCCGAGCTCCCGGTGGACGCGGAGGCCGTGGAGGACCGAGAGGAGGTGGAGGCTACGGAGATAGAGGAGGGGGTGGTGGTTATCGTGGAGGACGCGGTGGTGGGTATGGTGGTTCGGATGGCGGTTACCGTGGAGGGCGCGGTGGTGGTGGTGGAGGTGAGTTCGGTAAATCGATCATTCTTATGTTTTGAAAACAGTTTTCAGTTATGTAATCAAATGGGTAATGCAAGACGGTTTTATACAGGGCAGTCGGCAGTCAGTCGGTAGTGCTAGTCTATGGTAGTGCTAGTGCTAAAACTAGATGGATTGTAATTTGTAATATTAGGATTAGGATTAGATTTTTAGTAGGTACAGAAAGCAGGAGGGTATGAGTGTATGCTGTGCTGTTGAATGAGTGGAATGGACAAATGAGGCTAGTAGCGTCCATTTAATACTTTATTGTTTACTGTTGTAAATTATATTGATCATTGATCTGTAGTCTAGTCTATAGACGTCACACTTTCTAGTAGCGAATCTTGCTTGAGCGCTTGATATTTGTGCCTGTGCCCGCATTGCATGAAGGGTAGTTCCAGTGTTTCCTGGTATTCTCTATTCTCTGATGGCACAGGGTTTGACTGGACTACTGGACTGGGCTAGGGCAGGACAGGAATTGTTAGTCGAGCTGGGAATCGGTAGACCATTTTTGTGAGAGAGCTGTAGTTGAGTGCTTATGTGTTTGTGGTTGAATGGTTTAGGATACCGAGACGGTGGGCGAGGTCGGGGCGGCGGTGGATATGGTGGACGAGGTCGAGGAGGTTATGATGATGCTGGTGACGGTCAGGGATGGCATTAAAGCTTTCCTAGTTTCCTACTTTGGCCCATGCAGCCCTATTAAAACTCAAATAATAAACACTCGTTATTTTGCATTCATCTTTTTGAGCACGAGTTTTGGAGGCCTCGTTTTTTCTATTTCATTGTACATCACGTAAATGCCTCCTCAGTTTAAGTTGTCAGCTAATTTGTAATCTCACTATTGCCGGATTCCACTCACACGTATCTCAACCTGTGTTGACTATGAAAATGAAGCTCTTTGAGGTGAATTCATACTTAATTTTATACCCGTGAGTGCAGGCTTGATATTTCGATGTAAAATTTAATGTCACAGTACCTGTGAAACTTATTTATATATTCGGCTTCGAAAATGAAATGAAATGTTATAGAAATATCAGTAATCAACCTCCACAAGGCGAGGTTTCAATGTTATTCTACATAATCTCCAATTTATGAGTAAAATGTCTTAGGACTTATTTCGTGTGACTTTTTTATTATTCCATCAACCATCTTCGTCATTCATCATGCATCCATTACTGACAGCTTGTTCGGTCTTGGTCTGCCGTCTGCCTGCAAGTAAAATCTTTAAGGACGCGTAGTTGGTATTTAAACGCAACGTGAGTATGAAATACGGATCTAGGGGGTGGTTTGTGGTTTAGAAGATGTATTCCTCGCAAATCTCTGCTTTAGTGCTCCAGTTGTCCTTCCTTATCCTTCCGTGCTTCTAAATGCCTTTGTCCATTGCTCTAGCTAGGCCAAAGTTGGGTGTGTGGCACATGGATGTCTGAGGTTTATATTACTTATATCCGACTAGACACTTATCGGCTGATAACGGCCAAAGATAGATTAGATAGGTTTAGGTTAGGTAGGTATAATTATGAATTCTGAAGTTCCCTTCCCGGAGAAGTAAGATTGCGGTGAGGACTAAAATTGAACTCCGGTTGTAGGGTTCAGAGGAGGCCGGGACGGAGGAAGTCGCAGTCGCTACGATGACTACGGCTCATCCCGTGGGGGTGGACGAGGCGGTGGTGGAGGTGGGCGTGGATTTTCGTCCTCAGGAGGAGGCGGCAACTATTCATCTTCGCGATACCGTAGCCGCTCGCCTGTTGGCAGGGGAAGGTAATCTAAATCAATCACGCTACAATCACTCGTGACTTACTCTGACATTTTCAAATATGTATGAACATTGAACATTCCAAATATGCTTCTTTGGGGAGCTCAAATGAGTAATTGCCATGATTTCAAGTTCAGGTCATTGAGGAATTGACGTAAGCCTTGGGGATCCGATGAATTTCACCTCATGCAGTCTCTGCCCGCGTTGCATGTGACCCTGCAGAGAATCACCTGATAAATGTCCCGGGTTCTTTCCTCCTTCGAGTACAGTTCAAACTCGGTGTGCATGGACACGTTTCTCCTCATTCGAGCCCGCATTTAATAGTGGCTGGTAGATTCCATTTAACGTCAAGGCGAATGACTAATTAGCGTAAACTGTGGAGTTCAGAGTACCTATCTCTAAGAGTTCCCACCTTTTCGATTCTGGTTTCATTGTTCTGTTGAAAGAACTCAGTTGCGAGGAGCATCGGACAGGAAGTTCTCAAATGTGCAACTCTGTACGTACGCGTACAATTACATCCCCTATTCCAATAGTACTAGTCCCTATTGCTAGGTAACTGTGTCTAGTTCAGAGTCATAATGTATGCCACTGGTGCTCCAACTTCTTGAATTGGGAGCGGCTTATTGATTACTTATCCAAATCTGAACTGAAATCTGGAACAAAGAAAATGAAACTGTCCGCGAGAATTATTACTACCGTAGAATTGGTTCTCCTACATATTAGCACCTCTCCTAATAAGTTGGGCCACTTAAGTTCTAAACTCTCACCGAAATGTTTTAATCTGGAAAATGAATGACTTTACTACGAAAATATATAGTGGCGGGTATGACGGCGGGTATGACGGGGGATCTGGCAGCTACTCGCGTTCTGGTGGGGATGACTACAGCAGCAATTATTAAAAATTGTCTCTTCGCGTCTACTACTCTCAAAAACCGTAAGGATACTAAGGTACACCTCTCCAGCTGATTTATTTACGATCTTTTTCTGCCAACCACCGCCAAAACCGAACTTACATTTCTGATTTCCTTTCATCTGCGCTCCGATACTAAGCCAAAGTTTGCAAAGTCTACTTTCACTCTTGCCAATCCCGAATATAATTGTTCACCAGTAATATAGCTCATTTACGTATCCTCTAGTCAGTGCAGGGCCAGATCGGCATAACTCGGCCCTTGATCTCCTTACTTCTCCGTTAATTGACGACGTAACGTAGTAACACTACTTGTGCGTCTGGTTCGCAGTCAAAACACCTTACGAACGCGTCACCAAATAACTATGCAATAACTGGCTTACTACTGGACTGTGATTAACATTGTGTTCGCATCGTCCATACCGTTACCTGTGATTTACAATGCCTGTCTACTTAGGACATGAATATTTATTAAATACTCCCTCCTGATTCGCAATGATCAATGTTTCGACACTTTACTTCATTTTATACACAGCTGTACAAAAGACCCAACTTCACTTCACTTCTTCGTTCCCTACATTAAACCATACCTACTACGATTCGTCTGACGTCAAGGACAGTTAACGCGAGCCAGAATAATGAATGCGATACGTACCAGATCTCTGACTCACGCCCCTGTGAATTCTATCTTCATCATTCTACGGCGTCAGTGTGATCCTTCTGTACTGTAGGCAGTGCTTCTCAACGTAATGTCTTCGCATCGGTCCTCGTGTCACATGTAGGTACTCACTTTCTATTCCATTCACGCAAATCTATGAAACTACAGTGTCTTCGTAATTATTTATCTTCAACGCCCGTGAAATTCAAATAACTCAAATGAACCCATTTTTCAGTTGTTGCCCCCTACCAATAAGTGATAATAATGTTCATACGTTCTCAGTTTTCTACCCTTGCCAACTAAACTAGACTTATCTTCAATCATTTTCGGGTCTTCGAAAACATAATTTACTACTGTGTTTTAGTATTTACTTTACTAATAAGATTTACAAGTCGCTTGTCATCGATTATTATACCTATACTACACTTGGGTCGAACTTGACATTTGCAGTTATTATTTATGTATTTATAAGTTCAAACTTTCAGAGGGCGTTGACTTTACCTTGGAAATAAAACCTTATGTAATGGGAATCCTGATGTGTTAGCGTGAACTGCAGTCTGCGTATCTATTTATTATGCGTACTGCAATTGTATTCTCACCGCGCCAAAAGTCACTACTCGATCTCGATCGAATGAACTATCTGTAGGTTACGCTTGCTTAGATACATACGTACAGACGAGTTTGCGGTTAGTTCTTAGTTTGAGTAAGTTAGGTTCGATTTCTGCAAATGTCGTAACGAAAATCCGACAACTCAACATCTATGCGACATGTGGCGTCGTACTGAGCTTAGTATCCGTCGTAAAAAGTTAGTCGAACCGAGTACATCAGCAACAACGGAAAACCATTTCCGCGCCCGGGCCAGGTGATCCAGAGAAGACCGAATGCGGAAATGACCGTGTATTGTATTACAGGTACTGGTACTGGACTAAGCCTGAAATGATCATTGCGAACTGCGAAAGTTTAGGGAAGTGTCCACAACTTCTAAAGATTCCTGATTCGTGACGTGTCACCCCGTACGGGAACGGAATTGGAAAATCCGGTATTATCTTCTGGAGTTTGCGGATAAAGCTTTTAAAACTTACACATATACAATTCACCCAGGCCAGACAAGAACTCATAATATATTTTCCGACACTTATCAAAAGTTGCTGAGCTTGACAAGGTTCAAGATCAAGAGTTACTGTATACATTAGTCTAAACCTAAACATCAATTTTGAGCTTTACAGGAACCTTTTTAGCCCTTAAGTATGCAAAAAATCAATAAGTAAAAATATATGTATGTTACATTGCAAATTACAGCTAAATTCTTTGCTGATCTAATGGTGTAATACTCTTTTCCAATTTGCCGAAAACGCGAAAGGACAAAAAGTGTGACTTTCTCTGTCCTTTCTCCTCTCCGCGGGCCAGCAAAATCCTTGTTTCGTACAACTGATTTCCCAATGTGTGCAAGGGACTACCCGAGATTGGAGTGCCCAGTTATGTCATTGATGTGCTGATGCCGAATAATGTTAATTGACCAGGATGTGCAGATAGAACCTGCTAAATCCGTTATTTCCACTTTCACTCTACTGAACAGTGTAACGATCGCCTGCCATAAAATGTAAAATATTATGGCGCCGCGCCGTAAGATTGGCGATGAGCAATGAGTCAGGCTTTAATTTGCGATTTATGTTCCGGTACGATTTTTGCATAACATACGAAAGGTTTCGTGCCACCCTGTACTTTGACACTTAGGAAGAAAGAAAATTCAAGTAAAAGTTGTCTATAAAATCAAGATACCTAGATAACTTCTGTCGCAACATAAAAATCTTGAACTAATATGTGAAAATTTTAGCGAGAAGCGTGAATGCATTATAGAGTACGTTGTAAATTAGAGTGGCCGCTTACGGCGAACACAATATTTCGTAACTATTGAAAAAATGATGCCAAAACTAAAAAGATAGTTTGCATAAATCCACTTTACCGTTATTGTTACGCTCAGAATTACTGTATTTGTATTAATATATAATGCAGGCTTTTGATTAGGTTAGACTTAATAATCAAGTCAATATATGAGTTAAATGAATAGAGGTTGAACTATAAATTGGAAGAAAGGACTAAATGCTAAGCTCAATGCACACAAGACAGAACAAATTACTATTTTATATTTACTGTACTACTTTCTAATTAGGGAAGAATTTAATGCAGGCAGGTATTTATAATATTTGAATGACTCACGGTGATTCTAATTTCTAGAAGTTGTTGATAAATTGCTGACGTGTGTGTTTGGATATACTGTAAAAGTAAATTAATATTATTAACCTTACCTAATACCTGTCATATAGGTCCCTATTTATGAGTACATCACAACACTTAAGATTAGACCGATGATGGCGTTTCTTCTCCTAGTTAGGCGACAAAACATATAGCTACTCTCTATTCGTAAATCCTAAATTACACCGAGGATGACCCATTATCACTAATAACTATTAATATCTTTGTGTTTGAACAAATATTTTGTCTTTTTTCCAAAGAGAAATGGTTGTCTTTCATCTTTATCATATTTGCGTCTTAATAATATAATAATTAAGATCCTAGTGTACATTCATATAATTATTCGCATATTTCGTGGTAATATAATTTGGCATCTTAATTTCGTACATGTCAACATTTGTCTCTGCTTAACTGTTTGGGTTCTCAATTGAGCACCATACATTAAAGGTAAGATAGTGTGGGCTCTTACGATTTCTACATATAACTTTCATACAGCCTGCAGTTACATTCCACGCTCACACGCATAACAATTAATTACTAACACACAGAGATACGATTTACAATGGAATTCAATATGGAGTATTTTTAGCATTTTGATATATGACTATATATTTCCATCCATGATGAAATATCTAAAATATTATAGGTAGGTACCTATACTATAAAGCTTGCTATATACAAGTACAACTTTTCTGATGTATACAGAAGCTACTTATAGAAAATTGACAACCACAAACGTTACGCATGCGGAGCGGACTCGAATGCAAGAAAATCGCCGTGTGGTAGGGCTGGGTTGAATAATGGGGTGTCGGGTAACCTAATTAAGTATGTGCGATCTATGTACAGCACAGCTCATCGTCTTTTTATAGTTATCCTGTCAAACCTTTGAATTCGAATGCCGAACGTGTTACACCTGTATTTATAAAGCCCACAATGAGATACTCTATATCCAAGCAAAAATACCATATTCAGTAAATACTTCTTATAGTAAATACATTTGTAATTCATGCCAAACACACGAAAGTAAGGGAAAACATAGCTAAGGATGTGCTAAGGTAATGTGTGCTGTATATGTACATATTTGGTATTGTTCCTAATTCCTGAGCTGAAGTTTTAGCTTTATTTGTTGACCATTGACATTCTTAATGGTTTTATAAAAATTGTAATTCATAATTTCATTCGGTCTGGAATATTTTAAAATACCAAATTAAATAAAATGAGTTAATTTTTGAAATATTTTGACAGCGTCTACATATTTGCTGATAGAACTTAATTCAAATAGTGTTTTGAATAACATCATTGATTTACTGAGTCAATTGTAAGTGATTTATTTATTTGGAGAAGTGGCATGGAACCTTCATCTGTGACCTAGCAATGACACTATTTGGTACGAAACGACCATTATATCTAAACTAAATTTTGGTCGAGGTTATTGACTGAAATGACACTTGATCAGTATAAAATATAACAGCATTGGCGTGAAACCTCGAATTTTGTACACGTCGTGGAAGCACTAATAAAAATGAACGCTGGGTATCTGACTGATGGTGACGGAAATCTCACGAAACCCACAAGGAATCCCGCGAGCCGCGCGCCTTCGGTGACAGTGAGCTTATGCATATTAAATGGATACATTTGCGAATCAATTTTTCGACACGCATTCGGAACTTTAATAGGTTACATATAACACTTTCCGTACGGATCATCGATTTGGATTCCCCTCTCCCAATTATGCGAGCCTGTAGTTATCTACTGCATACTGCTCAATATTTTTTATTTTTACAAACATCGCCATCCTACCACGGCGATTTTCTTGTTGGAATATACAACGGAAGAAGCATATACTCTCTGTGGACCTGGATTAATATAGCCATGTGGTTAGCGCGCGTTTCACAGCGAAGGAAGCTGCAAAGTCCTATACGTACGTGGGCAATAAAATCAATGTGCACTGGGATTGTGCAGGCCTAATCTTAACTGCGAATCGTTCGCCAACCATTTCGCGTCGTCCGTCATAAACTATAATACATTTGTAGTATACATACTTATTCAAGTTAAATATTCCTAGATTAATGCATTAACATTTCTGTTTAAATTGTGTCTTAGTTACAATTTCGCCACGATCTCAATATATTGTACCGCTAAATATTCCACATTTGTTTATTCCTTTGTGATTCACGTGTAGTTAATTTGTTTGTGTAGGTACTTTATCACCAAATTCATTCAGAGCTTAGGTAAGATTGGTCTTAAGGATTGTTTTTAAAAGTACTTGCACTGGTCTCCGATCATATTACTGGATATTTTTCATTTTATACATTACTTTACCAGACGAAATATTTAGTACTAGAATCATGTATATGTTAGGTTATACAACAAGAGACAAAGCCTATGCATGTACCTATACTAACTGCCGTGACATAGATTATCAGATATTGCATGTTACCTGTTACATGTTAATCCTCGCATTGGGTTTGGATTCGTAGTAAGTGGGAATAAAAATTAGATAACTGAATATTAGCTTATACTTATATTTCTGAAATGAGCAAAAATGTGATAAATATTTTCTTGAATTCCAACACATTAATGGTGATAGAATTCTCGTATTTTCAGAACTCAAACTGGAATTGTGATTTAATCTCATGTCGTCCATATAATAAGAAGTTTGGAAAGTTGAGTGTTCCTGTTAATCTCAATTCAGTTAATCTAGAATCGTCTACTTGCTTTGGTTTAGTATCCTCTATCTTGTATTCAGTACTTACAGACGATGAGTAATAATTCCCAGGACAATTATACTTAACATAACGTGGAGAAGTGGCTCACTATTGTGAGCACCATTCAGCGGTGGATTGAACGGAACATTTTTAGGTGTAGTCACTTGAAGTTCTGCGCTGTAGTCCCCTTCTGAGGCCTGGTTCTTGGATGCAGCTCGAATGAAGTATGTCACGTTAGGAATTAAATTCCGAAGTATGAATCCTGTCATCAGAAACGATTTCACAATATCAATACTTATGAACAGCATTAAACTTATGAACAAAAAGTAAAGGAAATACTTAAAGAGGTTGCCTGCTCCGCGCCTGAAGATATATGTTTGCTTTCTCCATGCTCGATGCATGTAAGTGAAAGTGGGGCTTACCATAACCTGTCTGGGTCACATTGTGAGCTGTGACCCAGTTCTCTTTCCTTAGCATTTTGGACTGTACTGAGTATCCGATGACGGGAAGGTCCTCCGCCTTTGCTCTTTTGTCGCCGTCCGTGGCGGGGTCATTGTAGCGACTCGGATCTTCTGGGTTCACCACTCTTACAGCAACGCCGACGGAGCCGAGGTGCAGAACATGCAGAGTGGGCGTGCGTGGTTTCTTAGCTCGCTTCAGAGACAATGTTTGAGTTACAGAGCCCATTTTGTTAATCGCCTTGCAGTTGTAGTCACCGAAGTCTTGAGCTTTTCGAATTATCATCTGTCAAAATGTATGTATTTATGATGTACTAAATACTTTAGTGCAAAATAGTTCGTCTAAAATATTGTTGCTTTCGAGCTGGAAATTCGATTCCAAATAACGGTGAAATCCTGGGGCTCTGGAGATTCAATTCAATTACCTGTAAAATTGAAAAGTTATCGGTCTGATTAAGAATCTGATACTCATTCGTGTTCGACAGTAATCCGCGATTTCCAAATTGCCATTCAAATCGTGCTGGAGGATCAGCCACGACGGCACACGTTAAGTTTGCCCATTGACCTTCCACTCCGTACTGATCTTTCCTGGAAGGACCTAGTATCTTGGGTTTCACTAGAAATTACACAATTAAGGTGTCGTCATTTATATTTGGTCGTCCTGAAAAATGGTTACATGCTTCGGATTTATGTTTACTAAGTAAGCAATTAGTTACTTTGCACTTTGAGAGTGACTATCATTTGCTGCGTGTCTGGTCGGGCAGAGTTCACGTCCATTGCTCTGCATATAAATTTGCTTCGAGCATCGCTTTCGACTACTCTGCTGATGTGGAGGCTTCCATCGGGTTGTTGCTTGAATCTACCTGTTTGGGATCAATAAAATATCTTTGAAATATTTTCTGGTAAACACGACCGCTAGTATTCTTTGCGATATTCTACCTTGGGGAGATCTGAAGTCGATTTTCCAAATAATCTTGGGTTGTCCCGAATGCCCACGAGCATTGCACTTCATAATGAAGTCCCGTCCTTCTTGTGCGGACTGAACAGCCAAACTTGTGTCAAATGCAATAGGACCTATGAAACAAAACAACCATTTGGACATTACATACTACCATTTCTATTTTAATAAAAGAGCCTAATATGAGAACTATGAGAATTGCTAGTCTGTCTTTCCAGTTTATGTCTCCGTAAGTTTTACTCATCAAACACCATATTTTCGTACTTCCAGGCGTATAGCAGGCGGCCCGAGGCGAGGAGCACCTAGCGCATTTAATTCTCTAACCTACACTAGCAAAAAAATACTAAAATGGCAAGGGTTAGGTTAGACGAAACGGATGCTCCTATCAGGCCGTAAACTGTATCAGTAATATTAATTAATTCTGCAGAATTGAAATTGTTATTTTCTACATGACAACTTTAGTCACGGCCATCTGAGGGATAGGGCTAGCCGTGGCTTCCGCTTCGCCTGTGATAATTTTAACATAGAAGGGTATTACCGCTGGTCAACTTTATGTAAAAGCGGTTTTTCGGTTTTTAAATCGATTATGTTCTTGAAACGTTAAACTTAGATTGTAGCGACGGCATAATTGCAAATAAGTGTGTTCGGAATAAGTTATCTCATCCTATTTAGTTTGCTGTGGTAAAAGTCGATGTTTTTGCACTCACGAACTACGGTAAGATTGAATCCAGCTTTGCCGGCTCGACTTATGCAGGCGTAAACTCCAGCGTCCTCTGATCGAATGGAATTCAAGTACAATTCCAACCCAACGCTTGCTTCAGTCCGTATTCGACTAAGGATTTACATAAAATACAAAATGTATATAAATATTGGTATGAGCAGAGTAAAATAACATTAAGGTTCATTAGTACCTTTGCTCGGTTGATGTGATTACTTTGTTCTTTGGATCGTGCCATTCCTTATGTGATTGTTTATTATCAGTTGACTTGCAGGATACGAAGTAATTCTCTCCTTCAAATCGGGCCACATTTTGGTCAGCCGGTGTGATTACCACGGCAGACCTCTGCCCATTGACAATTAAAATGTAGCTTCCTGAAAACAGAAACAGAGGTACTTTCTTCTGGTTCATTAATAAAAAAGAGTATTGGCACGGGAGGTTTCGGACTCTAGCCATAGTCGTTTCACTGAATTTCCTAGAATATAACAAACTAATAAAGGACGAATTCTGAATACACAGGGAAAACCAAATTTGGATGGGTAAATAGATCTCCAATTTATTTGACTTGCCCCTGGGCCATTCAATTGGACATAGAATGGTTTTCTTTTGTAGAAGATTATAAACTTGTAACCTTGGGGGTGTTTCAAATTACAATGATGTAGTGTGTGTATAATCTAATGTAGATAGCTATAAATGTTAATAAATTTTCTATAGACATCTGAGTGAGTCTACGAAAATGAAAATCGGTAAAAAAAATCCGTATTTCTAAAGTAAAAATATCTACAAGGGATATAATGTTTTTGAGTTCATTATTGACCAATTCCCTATAAGCCTTAATATTGTCGAGTTCCTGCATCGATGTAATATTGTTATTTTGGAGTTATGTGATATCTAAACATTCATTTTTGACACCTGAATATGTCATATGCATGGCGAACCCTCACCCTTCTTACAAGTTAAAGTGTGAGCCTGCACGACTTTCTCTTTTTGTACCAGATTCAATTATTTAGTACACTATGTTTGTACCTATAATGGATAATGGAAGGACCAACTAACTGAATAGGTTATTTAGCGACTAACTGAATACCTATTTAGTTAGTGGCTCTGCTAACTTATAACTTTGAATATTTATCTACCCCAAAATAGCACTACAATTAGAATTTAAATGCTCGTCTACTCACAACCAACGAAATTTAAATATTTATCTACTCATTATTTTCAAAATTAATATACAGTATACTTGGCGTGCTACTCTGTTATTTGTATTCTTCCGACTTTGATTCATCACTTTCATGCATGACTTACATCAATTTCGGAAATAGGTAATTTTTTAAATTTGTATTATCAAGGTGGGTTTCGAGACTTCTACTCCGAAGAACATTTAAATTCATTAAATCAAGACAAAAGGAGCGAATGGTTATACTAACGGAAGGCATTTGAGGAATAATCCCCGAATGCCGTTTCTGAGGATAGACTGGCTCAAAAGTAAAGCCTGATTCTCGTGGAAAAAGTTTTCAAACTCCCAGAAACTGCTAAGATTTATCGCTTCCAGATTTATCGCGCCGTCGCCTATAGTATTACAGGTTTATAAATACACAGGACGACTAAATATCTGGTTATAAGTTAATTGTTAATTTATGACAATGGGAAAATTTAACGAGTCAAAAAGAAAAAAAATTCAAAACAAAATGCCCCACAGATCTTTCCAACTATTGTTACATAGGTACTTAGGAAAGTTATCCTTAATCATAATCAATGAGAGGCACGTTACTCATCTGGGGTTACTAATTCTGTGACCACGGCAATAATCAGCACTATATAATTGGATGCGAAAAAGTGCACTTGTGCATTAGGGTGGCCCCTAGAAATTGTTCCTTAAACTAAATGTAAGTCATTCACAAAAAAATTGATTACTCGAGATCCTCGCGGGGTTTGAAAAACTATTTCCATGAAACCCACAAATAATAATAGCTAATGTCATAATCATGATTATCTGTGATTTTAATTAATCGTAGTCGTTCAATTTATTGGCGAATGGAAGCAATGGGTACTGATTTGCTATGAAAAGCAGAAACGTGATTGCAGTGCATCATAGGAATAAGTACAAAGTAAGTCAAAATAGCAAATATGCCGATACAAAGCAACCAGTTGATGTTAATGAAGGTATGGCTTAGAATAGAAGTTTGTTTGATCGATACAGTCATTGGGTGTTGTAAAGTGTTCGTATGAAAAAACCCTGTGAAAGTTCCTAGAGAGTTCTGAAAACAATAGGCGTGGGACGAGATGCGAAATGAAGTGAAGAAGCGAAATGGCTTTAGATATAATTCCTTCCAGCAGCTCTGCCGTACTACACATACAAGTGATTCCGGGCAGAGGGTTATAAATTTCCGCATTTGTGTTACTGTTCAACCAAAAGGAAGGTTTAAAAAAATTTCTTTTCAAAGGCACAATACTGCCGTAAATGCGCCTATTTATTTATTTCATGACCAAGCATTTTATCCTAGCTTGTGTGTGATTACCATCACTGTCTTACGTAATGTCGTAATGCACCTTGCGGATCAGATCCACCTTTAATAACAGACTGGACTATTTAATTACTCTTCTGCAAATTACTTTAAATAAACCTGGCCTGGCCTGGCCTTAGTGACTGACGGTGAGAATCCAGCAGGACCGTCAAAATCTGAGGCTTATTTTATGCATTTAATTTTTGAAAAGTAACTTTTTTATTTGCTTATATGTACCTATACGTATACAGGTAACGGATTGCCTCACCTAACCACCAGAGAAGAGAGACGAGTTTTTTGGCATCCATGTTTGTCGAACAAGAATTTGGAATTGTAAGAAAGCTTGCTTATGATGGATTGTTTTAGTTGGAGGGCTTTATACAAGCTGGGTCCAAGATGACAAATTAGCGGAGGATTAGTCAACTAGCAAGTCAATGTACTTGATAACAGGCCCAGATGATTCAAGTCAGAGTGTGATGGTTGTTTGGGCGAGGAAAGCCGAGGGTCGTTCCTTAATTGAGGATATCCGCCCTAGACTCTGGACACACTCCCACCCTTCTGCTGATCTGTTAGAAATGCTGGACTGAATGAATGACACACTAGCACACTGATCGAGTCGTAATTTGGCTATTGTCTTCCGAATTCCGAGTGAGCAGAGCGAGAGATGTTGGAGAACCAAGCCTGTTGTGATTTTAGGGCTGTGTAACTGGGCACTCTAGACGGAAGTGGGGTTAATAACGGAGCTAGACGCGACAATAGGAGAAAGCAACAATGCGTGGGAGCTTGGAGAGAGATTCCAGTACTGGGCGTTGTTGTTGCGTTGTGGAAGACTTGGAGGCTGTGGGATGGCCAAACAAGGAGCACCTAGGCTGCTGCTCGTCGCCAAAGACGTAATTCCAAAGTAGCCCTGGCCTACTTTTTCCTCTTCGATTTTCCAGTTAGACCATGCGCTTCTGTACAGAGATCCTGTAAATAGACGTCTCCCGTGGATCCAGAAGAATGGCAACTGGACCAAACCAAACCTTCATGCGCTCGCAGAAACCAGCGTGTGTGCGAACTTCGTCTGCCTCCAGAAAGTTGGAGCGGAGCTGACTGGTGGTGTGGCAGATGTACGGACTATGACTATGAGTAGGGTCTGTGCTTAAAGCCACGGAGTGGCACGAGGGCTGGAAGTGGAACTAGGTCACGGTGTCGCCATCATCCTGGTAGGGCATAGGGCCTCAGCTTCACTAAACCCAACTTTCTTTACTCTTTCAGCCACAATTCTTCTAGAGAATTTCTCTGCACTGAACGTGTGACTTCTTCCGAATGAATCTGGCCAAGTAGCCCAACATTGAAATCGTGATACACATTTTTATGCCCCAGGAGGGTGTCAGCGCTTCGTAGTTTTATCTCCGTTCCAGTAGCAAGGTTTACAGGACACCTATCTACTGAAACTGACGTACAGTTAGATATTGGGAATGATGAATCGGTGAAGTCATTGCCCCTTCAAATCAGGTGCACCTGCTAAAAGCAATGAAAAACTAGAAGCCTCGTTTCTTCGAAGCAGGCAATTGTATAATTTAATATGTTAGGATCAGAGCCCGAAATCACTCATTGAGCGAAATAAAAAAAACGACTATATAGCCTGAATGTAGGTCAATTGAATTTTCAGATAGAGTAAGCCTTTATATTCATTATATCTGAACCTAACAGGTATAATATGTCAACAAAAGGACAGCATAAACTCGCTATGTTAGGTTAGGTTGAAGTGTTTTCCGAGTTAACCAGAATTTCCCAAAATTGAAGAAAATCAAACCTAACCTAACAAATATACCTTGGATACATGTGTCTAGGTAGGTTACCCTGTAATAGATTCTGAATAATTCTCAATACCTATTTCATGTACTTTTCGGGCATTGGTCGTTTTTGGGCTCTGGTCTATATACATAGTTTCCAGGTATCAGATGAATGAACACGAGGTGTCAAGTATCTAATTTTAAGTAATTGGTGTGTAAGGTCAGAGAAGTAAGACGCAGTGGCTAAAAATAGAAATTAAAATATTTCAATATATCGTAAACATTTGCGAGGGATATATCAAGTATCGTATTCCCACGACAATGTTCAGTGTCGCCTCCAGTTCCAGTTTCTTGAGAGATTTCGATTACTAGCAGATACGTAAGCAACTAATCCCGTGGGACAGAACCAGTCCCGGAAGATATACTGGTACTGCCGGTCCTAAGACGTGAAGACCAAACAAACATGCCTGGTCCTCTCGTATACATGCCTGGAATGGTCTCGCTTAAGACCTCGATTTTCAAAGTTTTTAAAATTTTTGACAAGAAAACTCTCAATCCTTCAAGTAATGTGATTCTAAATTTTAATATTCTTATTGCTGGCCGTAATGATTAGTTTTGGAATCAATGATCTTAACCATAACAGAATCAAAACCTGTCACAATTCATCATCTAATTTGAACTTTATTTTAAGTATATAACATGATTATCATATTAGAGTCTAGGTATGTAACATCATGGTGATAACAAGCGGAAACCAGCGAGAATCGTCATTTGGCTTTCAGTCTCATTCTACTACTTACTACTCTAACAGTCTAATTGAATACTTCGATTTTGGAAACACTGCAGATAACTTGATTTTACACTTAAATAAATAAACCGTTTAAACGGGTGTAGTGTAGACCGACAATGTGGAGATTTTGAAACTGATTGGAAGTTCAAATTCAAACATTTGGAAGTATTTTTTAGGTAAACAAATCTTAAAGAATAGTATCAATAACTACT
>JAQFYT010000958.1:0-19496 GCA_034694925.1 Ceratophysella denticulata
TCTCCTAATTAGAAAATTAGAATATCTACATAACGTAAAGAAATCCAGGTAAGGTTTGAGCAGTCCTGTTAAAGCTAGAACTATTGTTGTGCTCTTTCTAATACTACGATATTTCGCCGGCTACGAACTGGGTTTGCTACGAACAGTCGCCGCGATGAACTGCGTTTGCTACGAACTTGGCGCTACGAACTGTCCCACGGTGAAACGTAGTAGATTCTTGACTACCGCTTGGCACCTTTTGACGATTGTAAACATGCAATAAATGTATGAACATGTCATAAAATAGTGTAATACTTTAATTAAGCAGCGGTTATTTGGAAGTAGGAATGCAGGTAGCACAGATTATTAAATACATCATTGCTAAACATTGACCCGATTTTTTTTTGCAAAAAAGTGGGTGCTAGTAGTTTTTGGTGTCCATCGTATATCTTTTCTTGCTTCGCAAGTGTAAAAGTTCACAAGAAGTTGACGTATGCCTTATACCTATAAGCTCCAATGTCTCAAGAGCCAACTCTCGGGCCACCACCATAGTGAATTGTGTGTGTATCTTTAAATTACCAAAATTATCGAAAATTATCGATAATTCCTTTAAAAAATTCGGTTAATCGATAATTTTATTATCGATAATTATCGATAATTATCGATAACCATTATCGATAATGCGACCACTACGGAGAGGGGGAGGAAAAAATGCTAACAACCTCCAACGCGCCAACCAACGACAGCTTTTTACACAATCTTAGCCCGGACGGGTTTTTTAAATTTAAATAGTTTCGTCTGTACAGAAAATTTGAAACTAGTGTCATGCATTAATTTAGAATTTGTAACCAGCAAATCTCTAAATAGCGAGATTTACTAAATATTCGCATTAAAAATTTCCTTATGCTGACTATACAGAACTTCATTATAATTATTCGCTTCGCTCTAATACCGTCCACGAGCAGCCGAAGTCAATTTTTTCCACCGTTTTTCTCTGGCACACTGGTGACTGGAGTCTAGTCTGTGCAGTCAGTCAAGGAGTCGTCTGTATTAGTGAAAGTAAGATTCTTGAGCGTTGTTGAAGCTGTGGGAGAAGGTTGGGCCGGGATTTTTTTTTGTCTCCTCATTTTTTTCCCGGGACCTCTTTCCTGCTGACAGCGTAGATGATAGTGGGAGTGGGAGATGGGATGCGACAAGCGACAGCCGCTTCATTGAATCATAATCGAATCCTCAAGATCATCCAAGGAAAAGGGAGGCATTTTTTTTCTCCCTTTGTACATCTTCGTGTATACACATGGGCGGTACAACTGGGCAGTTGTGCAATGTGATCGGGAGATCACATACGTTTTCTAAACCTTACCCGATCTAATACTTCAATTGTGCATAAACGGTTAGCTTAGAACGTATGCGATCTTCTGATCGTATGCAGTGATCATTAGCTACATAGGACTGGCCTGAGCACCACAGCCATCCATCCCACAACTTTATTTTTCTTGAGCCCAGCTGAGCATGAGGGGAGAAAGTCAGGACAGACAGACAGGGACTGGATCAAGGTAGGTAGGTTGTAGTATATTCTTTGGCGGAGTAAGGAAAAGAAGAGCGAGGGTTGGCCGAGGAACGTCTCTGGAGAATATTTCCAGCTCGATCCAGTAATGCATTACTTGATTATATTGACGAGGGCTTATGTTTATCGTGGGGCTACTTCACATTGAATCAAGCGCTTCCATATACTTCCTCCTACCCCCTACCAGCTTCAACGACCACCGACGAGCATTAGGCTAACAAGCTAGGAGTCGTATATTATCCAGAACGAACCTAACGGATCACTCTGAGTGTCACTTTTATCTTGGTCGTAAAAACGGATTTTGTCCGATACAGGGGGTACCCCGTTCCGTGTTAGATGGACCGAGAAATTCAAAATATATACGTATGTCCAGTTTACAAGTTATGCGCGTGGCTAGGTTTATTTATAGGCATCGCGTCCATTTACCGGAACTAATTATAGTATTATGCAGAGAACGAAATGATCGACCCCATACCATATGTCATTAAGCCGAAGGGGTGACTACGACCTACCCCAATAATCCCTAATACACCCTCTCCACTTCAACCCTCCACCTAATCAATCGAACTCAATGTGGGACTGTCTAGGAATACAAAATGATCAGAACCTTCTTGGTCAGTATTTTCGTTCTGGTGGTTTGCACTTTTCCACCCTATTTCATCTTCCGATGATTTTCCTCGAATCCTTTCACCCCTCTGATTTTCTAAGGGTAAGTCTTCTTATCTGTCAACCCTAGGAAAATGGCGTCGGGTCGAATATTAATATACAGCGTTGGACTCTTCTTATATACGCCTGGCCACAATATTATATTTGATTTTTTTCCACCCGATCTGAGGATCACAAAAGGAATCTGAAATGAAGGTCCTACAGCTATGCTCGTGCCATAAGGACATCATAAAATTACTACGGAACTACCCAAGCACAACACACTGCATACTCATCCAATATTCCCAAAGATTCTTATCAATGCTGATGTTGTACAAAAGGGTCTGCTTTGGCTCTGCACTGTGCTGCATGGTGTATTTCCTGGATTTCCTTGCGGAGAAAGTCCGGGGCTGGTGGTGGTTGTCTGGCATGGGAGGCAGTGCTAGTGCAAGACTAGGCTCGGCAGAGAGGGGAAGTCGATACTTTTTTGTACCTTGTTCCGTCTCATCAAGGGAATGAGGACTGACAGGTCTTGGTGCTGGGGCGCGGCCTCTGCATTATAGATCCAGTCCAGAGCAGAGCTCTCACATTGGGATTCTCAAGTGCCACTCCGTGTCTGGCCCAAATTACGGTCACTCTCGGTCTCGGCTGAAGACCTTCCCATAGTCTGCTATATGCTGCTCTGTGCTACCCGGGTGAGAGAGTCTCAGCAGCAGGCCGCCCAGTCAGACTTGACTTGACCATTAAAAAGATTCTCACCACAGAGGAGATTCCATTACTCTCTCTCACTCATTCACCACAGCCAGCCCCAGTAGTAGGAAGTAGAAGAGTAGGAGCCTTCGCCGTTCCGGCCATGATCATCAAATGAGCCTCCTCCGCTAACAAGAGCCAACGGAACTCCAGAATGTCTTGAACCTAGCTCAGTACCAGTGTTCGACGTGGTTTGGACCTCGGGACTCTGTGACAGCTTAATTGACACTTTCAGAGACATAGTTTCAATCCTTGGCTTATCATGGACTTGAAGTAAAATACTAATACCCTGTATCGAAAAATGAAGTACATGTCATTTATTCATTCTTTTTGAACTGCAAAATGCATTAATCCTGATTTTAAAATTATGCCTTTATCATTTAGTACAATTCCAAACCACCTAACCTTTTGAAAGAATACCCGTGATTTTGCTCAAACCACCCTAACCCTAGCATCAAAAGCAGTAATCAATCACCCTTTATGCCCTTAATGCGAGGTGTTTGAAATTTTGCAGTTCCTGCGGTCTATCAGCCAAAAGTTTCAAAACCACCGGTGCCGAATTGACCACTGGCTAAAACTTGGCCGAACCCGGCCACATTTGTGACAAAGCATTGTGCCTATAATAGGAAGTGCCAGGCTAACCAGGCCAGACCAGGGCATTATGTCTGATGTCTCTGTCTCCCTCTGAGCTTCCAGCCATCATGCACCATGCTAGCCGCAAAGTGTACTCTTAGTAGACGATGGAAGTGGCCGGGATTGCATGGGACACAGAATTCTATATCTTTCCTTACAGAGATATTTAGATTCAGACACGTCCCACTTCTGCCCTGACTCCAAGGAAGAGACCCTACTATTTACAATGGGACCGGAGGAAGCCTCTGGTACAGTGTACGCCACTTGAAAATGAATCAAAATGGGTCCTGTGGTTTTCATTTTCTACTTCATGCCTCTCTGCCTCACATAAATATCCGCCGTGGAGCACAACGTGACTGACTCCAAGTCTGTCTGGTCGTTGGGACAGAAGGCATTTTGCTACAAGAGTAGCAGAAGACACTACATTAAGGTTAAGGAGGTTAGCTCAATTCAGACTTCCAACTTCAGAGTCAGACCTCAGTTGAAATCCAGGTTGAAGGAGTGAAATCACGAGTACATAATTTAGAACCCTCGCTTCCGTCCTTAGGTCTTAGACCATAGACCGTGCAGACCATCAAATTGGTCTTCTCACTGTCTTGTCACTCCGAGGCAAGAGAGTTGTTGGTCTCCGTGCATGCCCAAACCAAGCCACTTACGCAAGTAAGTAAAGTAACCCAGGCAGCAAGCATTCATATGCAAGGGCCTCCAGAAACTTTTCGCATTGCCGAGAGGAAGGAAGAACGAAGAAGTGAGTTCAAAGGAAGTTTTTTTACCCCCTCCTTATTTAATTCAATATAAACTTTGGACCCTATCATCTTCTTCGTATACTACATACACCAAGGCCTTAGCCGCTCATTTGGTATGCAAGGGAAATCCAGACACAAATAGATAATTTATGTAGATTTTCTTCAAGACGCTCGACCTCAACCGGACACGCAGCATAATGCTGCCAGTTCGCTCTGCAGCATCTTCATACCCTGCAGTAAACTTAATAAATGCATCACGCACTGAAATGGGCGTTGACACGTTAATAAAAAACCTTAACCTTAACCTTAACCTTAATGCTCCGTGCTGCATAAACTTTGAGAACGTAGTCATTGAATGTTGAATGCCTTACAGGAAATTCAAAAATTAGAATAAGGTAATGGGATCTTTCGGGATTCATCCTGGGCTCAGGCCATGGCCAGGTACACCAAACCAATGAGCATACCTTCTATAATTAGTACCTCGCTCAGTGAAAGAGGGTTCGAAATTCGGAATAGGAAATGAGGGGAGCGAATAATATGGATCATAACAACGCTGTCTGATTCTCTGAACCCGACGTCGACTCCCCATCATCATTAGCATTCGGAAGAACTATTTTAAAGGCCAAAGTCAGAGACAGACAAGAGACACGCAACACGCAACCTACCTATTATTATTCCTGCAGCTCAGGTTCTACTTATTCTATCCGCGGCGGCACGCTGATTCCTATTCATTCAGGCGTTTTTCGTTAAATAGGTATACAGCATATGGTCTGTCATGAACATAAATCATATTCTCACTACATGCGTTTTTGCTAATTTTAAGATGGAAATGATTGGATTAATGGGGCTGGGGCTGATGATTTAAATCTAATATAGGACAAAAGTTCGCTTTTAGAGTGCAAATTTACTGCTTTATCGGGTGAAGAAAGCAAATAAACTGCCAAGTAAATTCTTGCTTGGCACTTTCTCCGACTTGATCTGTTGACGCGTGTTTAAACCAAGATTCCTCGGCACCTTGTTATCCAATCCACCACCTTATCCTACACACATTCCAAATTCCTTACTTGAGGCTACAAAGCCGTAGGCACACCTTTCCTTCCTGCCGTTGCCATATTTCACAAAGACAAAAGCGGAAGCGTTCCCCACCCACCATATTCCGCCTGTCATCATTACCCACAGACGTCATTAAATCCGTAGTTAGGTCTTAGGTATATCTCGAGTTCCGAGGAGTAGGAAAAGGAGACACGCCAGCTGGATATAACATTATCGGACGGAGGCAGAAGGCACAGAGGAACATAATTATACGAGTTATCTCTCGAGTCCCAGGAGAGCGGAAGAGTCGGGGGCTTGGGTCATCAGCCAACAGAACTGCCCTTCTGCAACCGTTAGAATCCCGCACACACGGACCAGACCAGACCACGGAAGGGGAAAAACGGAGTCAGGAAGGGTTGCGAGAACTATACAGAAAGTCTCAGAGACAGAAAAACGGAGTGAAGCCAAAGCCAAAATTCATTTTGGCACGACCGGGATGTAGGCGGGTGGAAACACGGTGCAGAAGACCTGGAAGCGAAAACGGAGCTTGGGTTGAGTACGTGCCTAGCCTGGGTCTGGGTATTGTGGTGTATGGTCGGAGATATCCAGGCCCGTGTCTGTCCTATCCCTTCCCACACACACACACTCAAGTCCAGATGCCCCGGAAAAGTATAGACCGAACGGCTCCATATGTGAACGCTTCAACTCTTTCTGACAGGTTTTGGAACTGTTTCTCTCTGTGGTGTGTGTGGTGTATGAAGGGATGTTTTTTCAATTGAAACAGACCGGCCGAAACCCGGCTGGGAAATCTACAGGTATTTATTTATCTACTAATGGAAAGATGAGTAATTGCAGTTCTTTCTGATACAACTGCCACTGAAATAGAATTTTTTTAAAAATATTCTACCGCAAATCTCGAATGGGTTTTTTTGCCTGGACGTCGTCGTTCGATATGTCTTGATTATCGATATATTAAAGTCACGATCTGAGATGCACCCTGCACAACGTTAGCATAATGGGATTCCACTGGGGTCCAGCCAGTAGGAAGTCCCAGAAGATGAGAATCCGAAAATTCGAAACGACTCCATCATCTCTCCCCCAACCCGATCCTATTACCCATAATGCAGTAATATTGTCCAGCAGCCCAGAGCCACCCTTCCGCCTATCTACATGAATCCATCGTTATGTGTGTAGTCCGGGTTTTGGGGCAGACTAGCCCAAAAAACCCGGTAGGGAGGCAGCAGGCGGGTAGAAAGGAGAAAAGGGTTTATGGTCCTCAGTACATCACCCAAAATCCCTCTTCCTGTCTCGGAGGATCCCCATCCTGGAGCATCATCAACCCAGGAGTACCCACCACTTCCACGTCTATTTGACTAGGCTCCTACCTACGCCCTTGCAGTTGACTGAGGCTCCGTCATTTACGCCTCGGTGTTTCGGTTCTGGTGTAATGACTTAGCCAATACGTAATCTAATCAATCACGAAGGTATCAGTATTTAGGATCGTTTTTGTGCAAAATCTGCCATTTTGAACCAAAGTGAGTATCTGTATTAGCATATTTGCTATTAAGACCTTAATTAGCCGACGAAAACCCATATATAGCACCATTCCTATATTATATTTTCTATCCCATGACAACTCTGAAGAACATGGCATACTGTGGCAATGCACGCGGCAAATGACCAAGAACCTTGAAACAGCCCCTTCCCTTTCATGCTGGTGCAACGTAAATGCTTGCATGGAACTTTCTCCAGAGCAGCCCCCTCCTTGACATATATGGGATTCATCCGGTTAGAATGAAATCACCATGGCAAGATGGTACAGGAGTGCAAGTGCACATTTCCCTGGGCTCATCGACTATCCCTCCCTACCCCTACCTATCTTCTACCTTCCTACCTTTCCGCCAAGTCATCCTGGCCTGGGCATTGGCACTGCCCTGGCTCTAAACCGGATTCCCGGTGACTCTCCCCTACGAAATAATACACTCCAGTGTCAGTCTCAATTTCCAAGATGGTTCTATTAAAGTTAATGCCTTGAGTCCTATTACCCGTCCCATTCATCTCATCCATCCCGCATACTACGTATCTTTGGACTAACCCTTTTCTTTCACTGCTTCTTTTCTCCATGGGCCCGAATCAAGAAAACTTTAAATCTTCAACACGTCTTCCATGGATGGTTAAGTGGAGCTGCTCTGAATGCTAAGAATGCCTTGGGATCCGTTTCCTGAGTGAAACCGGGGACTCAATCTGTAGTTTTACTCTCCGCATTAAAATTTTATATATAGACTCAATATATCTTCCATAGGTGATACAGCACCTTTCTTCAGTAAAATGCTCGGGCATGGCGCAACTGTCAGAGCTTTTTTAATACATACAACTGTCACTGTCACATGTGATCACGTATCATGCCAGAACCTTGCCTTACTCAGGTCGTGACAGTATTAGGTAGGTACCTGGTTTTGTTTTGAGACAAAAATCTTTTTGTCTTTTCCTTTCATTCCTGGGCCTGGGCTGGGCTTATGGGCTGAACTTTCTTTTCTTGAGCCAGAAGCCAGGCCAGAAGAGGAAGAAACAAAAGAAGTCGGATTCATGCACTTCTAAACGCTGTGGGACTGGCATGACAGGGCCAGACCTATAATCACTTTTCCGCCCTTTTCCTTAGACCTGAAATCCAAGGGAAAATCTTACTTTCTCTGCTTTCAGAAGAAAATTCGAGGTTCGACATTCCAGCCCAAAAAGAGGGAGATTCTACGTTTTTTCGGGCTTGTGTGGTTAGCACCTTGTAAATCGTGTCTGCATTATCGTTATTCACAATCTTAAGCGTTTCATTGCAAAGTTTACAGTCTTATTTTAGGTATTATAGGTAATAAAAAATAAATGTTACATATAAATTCATGGTTGCATGTGCGATTTATGGGTTTTCGATAGCCACGATGTAGAGATATGGGAGATGTGAGATAATTAATACAAATGCTATACTTATCCAAGGAAAAAAACGCAGCTCTGGCCTAGGTATTTGCGGTTTTTAATTCTGCTTTCTTACAAGTTAGCCTGAATACTTAAAAAAAATTTAATGAACAAGTCTTCTCCTTTTACGAAACCTAACATTACCATTTCTGGGTTATGATAGGTTGGTGCAAAAGACATACTAAATGCCTATGCCCAATTCACAAGGCACTAATACTCGTTGCGCAATTGACCAAAGGACAACCCCAGCACTCGGTTCCAAATCGAGATGTCAGACGGCATGTACCCAACGCCTGATAACAAGGATTGGATGGGTTGAGGACGCCTTTGATTTCTCGTTAATTTACTGCCTTTTTCCGAGATCAGAATGAGGACAAATTTCCACACTCTCCTTGCCTTGGTTTCCCGGAGCAGCCGACGAGGGCGTGTGGGCCGATAAGGAAGCCTAGTACTATGGTTGAATTTTATATCCTTTTCAGAGGCGAGGTAGGCTGATTTAGGTGAAGATTAAGACTACCACGCTCAAAGCTTCCTAGCAAACCCACGAGAACCCGAGAAAACTTTCAAAGGGAAAAGGGGATAAACATGTCTTAATCCCTCTAATATTCCCGAACCACATTTCGGCTTCAAAGGACTTTGTGTGTTTCACTTCATTTAAATCCGCTTCCGGGCCCTCAAAATTTGCTAAACTCCTCCAACCCCTGCTTTAGGATTCCTCTCGCTCTTCTTCCCTTGCAATTAGTTGATAAGCCGCGTGTGGAGTGGAACAGATTTTTTAGAGGTTTTAATAAGCAAAAACATGTTCAGAAGTGCAATGTACAATCAGGGCGATAATTCACCTGAGACGCATCATTTAAGATTTTAAAATACCAGTCCTGGTATTTCAAACCAACACATAATTATGGACGCCGAGCTCGAACCTGAGTCATCGAAATAGGTACAATTTACCAAGTCAAAATAATATACTGCATGTAAATGGATGGAAGTATCTACATTATAAGTGCGGGATCACTTCTAAAGTGTACCTGTAGTAGGGCATAATTTTTTAAGCCCTTGCATGAAGTGGGCCGTTGATAAATATCCCACAAAAGTAAGCACTCAGAAGTGCATCTCCATGTAATTATTTTCCAAAAACCTATCATTAGAGTCAGAGAGGTAAAAGAGTAGTACGGTCAACCTCCCTTTTGCTATTGTACCTTACAAACTTGCCTTCAAGCTTTTACTACAGCTACAACAACCCTGTACACGCTCACATCATATTTTGATATATAAAGTAAAGCTTCATTTCCTAAACTTATCTCCACACGGACTAAAAGCTAAAAACCATGCAAGACCCTATACACGCAGGAAAAACCTAAGCATTTCCCAGAAATTTTGAAAGAATAAACAGAAAATTCCATGCCTGTGGTCTCTGTTACAATTTTGTTGTAAAGGACGCAGAGTTTTACTGAAACCGCAAAAAGGCCGGAAGCCACGTCCCGTTTGACCATTTGACTTGGATTTGACTCTGGTATGGCTTATGGTAGTTGGGAACTTTTTCTGGCTCGGTCCAACGCTTTCATAGTACGTACTAGACTGTAATTCAGTTGAAAAGGGAAACTAAAAAATATTATACGACTCCACATTGTGTGCTCTCACCCCGGGCAGAATGAGGACAGAGGCCTATTTTTATTCTGTTCATAGGTACCTAGTTACGGAAAATGACCAGTCCATGCATGGCATATGGAGAGGAAAACGTAGTAGTTTCCGTGACAATAGGCGGGCTGGGGTGCTGACAATCTCAGGCAGCCTGTGGTCAACACACGGTCATTTGTCCTTGGTCATTTAGGCTTTAGTCCATTTGGAATAGCACATATGAAATATCCTGACGTAGAAGACCAATGGTCAACTGACCCATGCACAAATTACCTCGAACTTTCTGAGCCATTCTCCATCCCTCATCATTACCGTCTATCAGGCCCCGCTTTTATGGCAAAGAGCACGTGGACCCCAACCCAAACGAACATAATGACATTAAGCAGACATGAGGGTCTCTAATAGACCCTTCCGTGTAGGTCCAGCCAAAAACTAATTTAGCACACTACTCGCCCAGTATGTACAGGAAAACGTCTTTCTCCTCTGTGAAACTCCCACATTCTAATCTTCTCAATTTAATATATATTTCCTGAGCCTCCTCCGAAGAGTCAACAAAAGGAAAACTATCCAGAGAACTGGAAAGAGGAAGTGGAGCGAGAACCCAGCCAAGCTGCTACTCTGCAGAACAGACTTACTTCTTTTGTTTCTCTCATGGAGTCTCTGGTCTGTCTGATCTGCGGAGTCCATCCATGCCCAAGTCCACATACATGTGTTACGGTAGGTTTGAGCTTTTAGGTAAATCTATTTGAAACTTTTAGATTCGTTTTTAAAACTACAGATTAACCCTTGCGTACGACTGCTTTAAAATGTTCAAATTCAATTGAGTAAAAGTAATTCGTTGCTCTTTCCAAATGTATGCAACTAAATACGAAATACATTTGCACCGCAATTTAAAGCATGCCGTAACATATGAATGAAAGCACTTTTGTACGAGTAAGGGACATGGCGTCAACAAAAAGTCTAAAGGAAATAATTACCAGTTGCCTAACTCCCGCTGAGTCTTGAGCCTCCAGCTTGATTACTCCGAGGCTCAAACTGAAATTAATCATTTCAGGACTGGACATAATGATTTCTTTTTCAGTCAGACTTTGAGTGAGACTCTCACATTGACCCAGACCCAACTAATTAAGATTTACAACGAGTCAATCCCGCCAAAGCGGACAGATACGAGTACATAATAGGAAACTCAACGCCGACTTGACTTTACTTGGCCTTACATGTTATACCTATGTATGTAATGTTATACTTTATTTTTATTTCGTGTAAAAAAGGTTCAAAATATTCTGAATATTCCACATAAACCTCCATAACCCACAACCCTTTCTCCTACACAATTTTTTTTATAACTTGTTTCCGTTTCCTTGAAATAAAAATTCATGGAATACATGAAAAAAGTGGGGAGAAACCATATATTTATGATTGAAACGGGGAGAAATATCTGGAAAAGGTACCTCTGTGGGTCTGTGGATTTTCGTTGATTGTATGTAGAATGTAGAGAAGGTTGGAATGAGGGTGGTGGTGGTGGTGTTGGCATGCATTGGGGACTTTGACTTTATTACCCGAATCCAATACCTAAGTTTAAGCTCCTTCCACGCTCCACACAATATCTCGAGTGAAAACAATTTTTACTCTTTTTCTTTCTTCGTCCTTCGTCCTGGGACACTTTCCAAGTCCCAGTTGAGTGAGAACGGCTTATGAGACGAGGAACAGCCTCCCGGTGGTTCTATGTTTGACTGTAGCCCAGAAGGAACTTATACGATTATTTCTGCTCTTGATCTTGTTCATCAAAATTAAGGCATATAAATAGATGACGCCAAATATCTGCCAATATTCCATCATTGTTGGCACCAAGAAAATCTTTGGTCATCAGAAACTTGAAATTCCTAAATTCTTGCAAATACTAATATATTTTTCGTGCCCGAGCTACCACCGACAGACACTACACCACTTTCTGAAGTGTGCAGTATTTCCGTGCGAAATCCGGGCCAAGCTCACTGAGTCCTCACGCACGCACACACGCCTACACTACTACTGGCTTATGGCACTCATACGTGAGAGTTAGGCATTTTTTTTTTACTTTTCGGGCCGCGGCGACCGGGATGCGGGATCCCATAGTGTAGAACTTTCACGAGGGAAAGCGAGTCACCACCACATCAGATCCTCTAAATAGAAATCTAATTCATGTATGACTGACTTGATTTCAACTGAACTGATTGAAACATCCTCCACTCAATCTAGAGAATAAAAACTCAAATCCGCTCCCGTCGTCCCCGAGAAGCAGACAGACGACAGAGCCCAGCCTGGAATTCTCCATGTGTGTAAGGAAGGAGGGGACTATCTACAGTAGGATGAGAGTGGCGGTATAGACGAGAACCCGAGTTAAGTGAATTGGGATTTAAAGTAAAGACGGCGTAAAGGGATTTGCGTTTGTTCATACGCTTACGCTTACCTACGGTATAAATACAGTCGAGAGAAAGCTCAGGGAGAAAGCATGTCGTAGGGTTTGGAGCTTAGCTCAGCGAGGGGATGATGCACTAAAGCAAATGCAATAATCAGCAATATCCGAGGGTTGCGTCGTTTGTTTAATGTACATATAGTCTCTTTGGCAATTTCGTATTTCGTTAAGGAAATTGCTCGTAATTCAACGTGTCTATTTCTTCAAGTTACGGTCTCGAAACGTACATACCTAGGTACGTGATAAATATAATGTACTACTGATATTTGTCATGAACTGCGGTAGTTAAATCTGAATGTCATATTCAATCACCTTATAGATTCAACAACTTTAATAATATTGTTATAAATATGGCTATAGAACGCCCAGAATATACCATGTACTTTGATAAAAAGAATTACACCATCCACGTAAGAGCCTGCTACCAAAAAGTTGAATCTAAGTATAGTCCAGAAACGAATCAAATGTCCGTCTAGTCTGATCCCAGTCCTGCCCGCAAAAAGAATAGAATTCAATCAAGTGGAAAATTAACCATGAGGGAAAGGCAATCGAAAAGAGCCCGTGGAGCACCATCAAGCTCCGTACTACCGCCCCGTCCGCCTACCCTTGCCCCATCCAATTTCTAAACAAAGTCGTCCTCAATCCGTGGGATGGATCCGTTCTCCCATATCCCCATTAGATAGACCGTGAGAGATGCCTGGCACTCGATTCCAATCCGTCCCACACACATGGTTTTTTTTGAAAGTGCGAATCTCGGTCATTTCTAAACCGTTATTTTGTGGATTACCAAAATTTGCTGTATAATTACTTTTGGAAAATAAGTATTTCACGCCTCAAGTTTGGATTCGAAGTATTCACTCACTGCATACTGCGCTCGAATTGTGAATAGCTACAGCCGAATTTTAGACATATTCTGAAGGCGGAAATGACCACGTACTCGTGCCGTCCCTCCATCCTCAATAACAACGTAAAAATCGTATGCAGAGCGTACAGCCTACAATTGAAGGCCCAATTTCCCGTGTACAGATCCGAGATCCGACTCCTCCGATCTCTCCAATTCGGAACACACACATTATTCTTCTCATTCACTCATCCAGAATTTCCCTCTATTATTGGAGTTGAAAAACATATTCTCTCTAGTAGTAGTCCCTCTGCATGCTCCCAAATGAAAAGAAGTCGGCTGAATAATCAACTACTAATATAGATAGATAGAGTTCTTTTTTTTTATTCTTCGGATAAAAAAAACTGCAGACAAAAAGCAACCTAATCTAGCCTTTACAGACTTAATGAAATTTTGTAACCGACTTTGTAGTGCTCTGCTCACTCGCCTCCGCACTCACTCCAATGAGAGAGAGAAGAGTTCTTGAATCAACCCTGGCCTGGGATGCACCCGGGGTTTTTCCTACTAGACCAGGTTAGACTGATTTCATTTGACGTCCTGGTTCGAGTTCGGAGCCTTCCCTGATTTAATCAGGCTCAGTCCAGCACTCAAATTCAATAAAAAGGATTTGCATCTTTATTGTTGTACAAAGTACAACTAATCAGAGGATTTCGGATCTTTCTACGAAAATTATTACTAGGTAAATCGGACTGATACAATTTCGACTATTGCCTGGTCGCTTATTCTGACCAAAGTTGAAGCATTCAATATGAAAGACGCGTGTACTGCTAAAAAGATACATTGTTCATATTCTTTTTCGTATGCCCGCCCCTGTATAAGAGCGCGCAAATCATATTTCGAAGAGTATTTAAGATACCTATTCATTCTGCAAATGGGAAGCCATGCTACTTTCGCAAAATCAAGCAAGGGTTGAACCACCCTCAAAATATAAATTTTCCCGTGTGTTGAACATGCGTGGGCTCAAAAGTAGGCACGGGCGGCACCGGCATCAGTATATAAAAATTTGCCGTTGATCGCATTATAACGTTTCTAATTACAAACCGTATTATATGCGCCTGCGTTCCTTATCGTATTAGCTTGCAGTTTACAACCGTAAACTGACAAGTACGGTGGAATAAATCTAACATTATACGTTACGAAAATGCTGCAAATATCAATATAAACAGTATGTAGTATGTGATCTACGCCCTTGATCACAGACTGTGGCGTAACCGGTGCACAATTAGGCAAGCTACTCGTATTACGTATTCCTGAACCAGCCCTGGTGGTAATATATTGCCTTGCTAGTAGAATAATGATCATGTTATCTCATTAGTGCTTCATAAGTGGTGACTGTGGTTTCTCGTAAAATAAGCCTCAACTTTTGCCTTGATTCCAGTGGGTTTTCCCGGAAAAGGAAGGAGGGAAGTCCTCTGGAAAAGATACGCACCGCTTTATTACAACAGAGAGAGACGCGAGGGAAGGACACCAGGGAAGAAAGAGGATAGCTTTGTGTAGTTTTTGTATTTTGAACATAAGGGTTGTGTGAGTAATCTCTGATCCCGTTGAGAAGCAGCAGAAGCAGAGGGGAAACCTGGAACCTCCTGATAAAAGTGTAACAAAGTCTATAATCTTCCTTCTGCACACTCACTCCGAGGATGAGGATGAGGATGATGGGGCCAAAGGGGCCTTGGCTCAAGACAGATGAAACAAGAGTTTCTGTCCGGGTCAGATCTGAGAAGGGGCATTGGGCTGATTACAAGGTTCCGTCGTCCGTCCTTTGGATTAACGTCCCTGACATGTTGGTCTTCATATAGACTGGCACTGGCACCATAACGCGTACTGATATAGGGTGCGATCCGGGGTCGCATACTATTTTCTAACCTAACATGACTAATGCTGTTTCATTCTGACAATGAGTGGCTTACTTTGGAAAAACGTTGGCGATCCTGCGATCGCATAATAATATATTAAGGTAGTTCTCCAGGATGTACGACATATTTACTTCCAACGACGAGGGGTTCACTTTGACTTTTGACTTTGAGAGATGGATGGATGGATGGATGAAGGACTGCTGGGAACAGGATTCATGATCAGGATATTCAGGATATGTACTTTAGGTATTACTAAACGAAGGGGCTTCAGCTTCAAAGATCCATGGGTACACAGACGGATGGACTGCCGAGATTATAAATCCCTTTGACTGTTTGACTATTTGACTTATGTGACCAGAGATCTGGCAAGGCCATCGGGAAATACAGCATGGATGGGTCCAACAATGCCTAAGCTCTCTAATCTGATGAAATGAAGTGCCATAGGTACCTCTTCAACTTCAATAGGAGGGGCATCAAATACTGATATTAATATAGAAGGCACTTAAGCCTTATGTAAGATGAGTTACAAAGAATTTACAGCTGTACACCAAGAAAATGGTTCAATTCAATAAATAGGTACATATTTCTTTGTTTAGGGTACATATACCATATAAATTGTAAATAAATACATAACATCTTTAAGAGTAAAAAGGCAGGTAATAACGCCGGTAAAGCTTGCATTTCGACGTTTAATTATGTTGGAGTTGGCTTGGGAGCATTTAACCTAACCTAAAACCTAACCCTACATTGCAACTTAAGATCGCATACGAAATTTGTCACAAAAGCATATGCATATGACGTATGTGGCCTTAATCCGGATCGGGAGCCCAAATTTGAAATTTTTTTCGACGACTGCAGCATAAAGCATACAGAACAAGCACACCCTACACGGCTAACCCTCCGAAATGAGGTTGAAGACAGGACCCAACGCCATTTGAAAAATAGAGAAGATTTGTTTAATAGTTAGGCCCCACTGACAGGACCAGATGAGACGGGACGAATGTCGAGAAGCTATTTTTTAAAGCTTTTGAAACGCACTCACATTTTTTGAAGGATTCACTCATGTAATGCCATGGCCTGGGCCAAAAAGGACCCGTTTCCTCCAGCTGTTACTGTTCCTGGAGGCAGAAAGAAGAAACAATCTGTTCCTTCTATTGACACACGGTATGACTTAACTTCTTCGGTCCCAAATCCAGACTTCCCTATATTCTCCATCCGGGCCTTTAGTTTTACAAGAAAAAAAAATATCAGGGTGTTCCATGCCAAACTGAAGTAATCTCTCTCCTGTCAAACATGTTCCTCCTAATTTAGCTTAGCTTGGGCTTTGGGCTCATGAGATTTTTTTCTGCGGTGCTGGTGGTTTTGAAAACCTAGGATTCTGGGTTCTACTACTATGGCTTTCTCGAAGGTAAGGTAAGAATATTTCCCGACTGGAAAATCATATCCGCGTGGAAGTTTTAGGTTTTAGGGTAGAAGAGATTTTGGGTCATTACGGAATAAAATAGTTTTGGACTTGCAGGAGATCCTGATTGCTTTTTCCTTGGAGCCCACAGGAACTTCTAGTTCCAAGTTCCAATTTGTTTTTGGAACAGTTTCCGTCTTCGTCGTTGTGCGTTGGAGAGAGAGAACAGGGGAGAAAAGGAAGGATTAAAAAAGTGAGTGCACTCTGGCGGGGCTGAGCTGGGCTCTGGTTGTCCTACACGACGGCGGAAGATCCGACTTTGATTTAAACCTTAATTTATTTCAACATGAAAGGAGGGGTTTCCCAATGACTCCTTCAGTAGTGGAAACATTGCTCCGTCCTCTTGGAAAGGTTATGCTTGGATAAGAGGAGGCTGGGGGGTTGATTGGTTCGAGGTTATTTTAACTTCGGGTATATGGATTCCGAATTTTCCAGTTTTTGCGCGGTGTCCTATTGCGACAATCCTCATAATTGACAACGAGCAGTGACGTCGTTGGTGTTTCATCAATCAATTTTATTTGACCGTGGCCCAAAAAGTCGGAGTATCGGCGTTTCCAAATATGACTGTAAAGCATTTTAAAGGGTTGGGTCAATAATCGCAGAAAGTTCGAAACGCAGCATTCAAAATCGCAGCGGCAATGTACAATTTGTTAGTGCCAGTAACCTAACCTAACCATATTTAACATTACTTTGTGAGTGCCAGTGCTGCGATTTTGAATGTTGTGATTTTGAATGTAGCGAATTTGACTGCTGTTATTATCACGGTGCTGCGATTTTTGAACTTTATACGATTATGGACGTCTCCCGTTTTAAATTCTCTAAACACTGCCAACGCCAAGCTGTAAACGCTAAGTTTTAACTTGCAAATCAACAGAATTCGATAAGTAGAAATGACATAGAATCATAGGGCTCTGCTCCCGGTACACGGTAAAATGTCATTTCCCAGATTGACGAGGAGTAGAGAGGAAAGACGGAAATGTTGTAATTGGCCATCTTTGGCTAGGGAATTGAGTTGGAAGAGAAAAGGAGAAAGCAGGCCCAGGCCGATAGGTACAAGGAACCTTCCAACTTGTAAATGTCTTTCGTCTTCAGATCTTCGAATCCCAGCCGACGACGACGAAATACGCGAACTGGGATAACGAAGAGTTTCCTCTGCTCCGTCCAAGTGGAATGCCCATAAGCCTCCTCTCAACGACGCTATTCTTCAGAGCCCGTCCCAAGTCTCAGCCTCTCAACCACTACCGAACCACTACTGTACACTGTACCGCTATGCTGCTATGCTATGCTATTTCATGGAATTCAAAGCTCTCTTCGACAGCCACAGCCCCAAAACCCAACAACTTCAACTTTGTCGCTCTTCAAGATCGACGAGTTCCTGTGTGTATGCTACCCCCACTGAGCACCGACTTGTCAGTGTCAAGGAGTGGTCAAAATCTGGTGAAGACTTGAACGCCACGCCAGAGTTGAGTTGAGTTGAGTCGAGGGACAGTTCATGAACACTGAACACTACCCGATGCCCGTATTGTAACTTATAACAATCTCATCAAAGGAGTTTTCAAACTTTTTTCTGTTCTCGGAAAGTTGACCCGACATGGGACATGTCACAATTGTCTTCTCAGTCCTTCCGTCTATTTTGTCTACTGTAGTTCATAGTTCATACTTTCTATTTTCTTGGTTCCATTAGGAGCAATACAGTTTATATGGCAATTATTTTATTGACTCAGCGCCATGATATATGCGATCAACAGTTAATATGTAAGTTACATATATTGCACTTGACGCTTGGAGTTCAAAAAAGTCGTTGTAAACCGCAGACGGTTTGATTCGACCGCGAACCTAACGACTCCCAATTATTGACCCAAAACCCAGAAATTTGTTCAACCCTAAATCCAGTAGCGCTGTCGATTTCGCTTCTACCAGACCTGCAGCAACTGCTGAAGAAGTTCACAGTTCCTGTCCGAGTCAGACTAAAGAATTATCACTCATCCGGAGCCCAGCTAATTCTCGGAACCTCGTCCACAAGACAGGTTCCTGTGACGTTAGCCTAGTTGTCGTCGTCGCCACACTTCCCTCCGCGAGAAATTCCCTTGAAATCCGCACTCCGTACGTACAAGAAAGGGAAATGGTTGACGACACGATCGATCTCTCCCCCTGCCTCTCTCCCTTTCCTATGGAAAGCCCATGATGCATAGGGAAAATATGCCTGCCTGCCTGCCTCCACCTTCCCTGTCTCCTCCACCAGAAAATCCGCCCTGGCCTGGCCCAGAACAGAAACCCCGAGTAGTTCAGGAAAGACGAAGGCACACACAAAAAAAACCCAGCTTGTCTGATCTTCCACCACCACCCGGACATGGACAGCTTAAGTTTGGACACTTACGGAAAACCCGGGGAAAGCATCAGTTACATTACCACATATGGATTTTCCTGTGTCTCGCTTGTGTAGGAACCACTAGCCCTCTATCGTTCCCATGTGAATCCCGATTGAAGCCTCGATGATGGTACTTTGGCGTAAAATATGAGGAGGCTCCTTGCACTTTATGACGGGGTAGTTGGAGGCTGTAATGATTAGGAATGGGGAACAAGAGACTCGTCCCAAACTTCCTCAGTACGGGATTAATTAACGCATTTTTCTCCTCTTTTTTCCTCCCCCTACCTCCAATAAATAAACAGAATCACTCACGAGAATGCATAATTTCTTTTTTTTTTCATCTTAGATTTTTTCCCTGTGCGATATCAAATTCTAGTCTTTTATGTCGAGACACGTTCCGTACGTCAGCATCCCTCATCTCGTCAAGCCAAGCCACACAGATAAAATTCGAGTATGATGTATAAATACTCTGATCGATTTGAGTACAATTGGAGTTTAAACTATGTAAA
>JAQFYT010000959.1:0-19496 GCA_034694925.1 Ceratophysella denticulata
GACCTACATTATTTCGGGCTATGGTCGTTTCTTCATTTCGCTCAATGAGCGATTTCGGGCTCTGGTCCTAACATATACAACTTCTGTATCTTTATCCCTTGGATCTTCCCAATTTCACGAAGGTATGTACTCTCTGTATTGTACCATATAGTAAAGGGACCTATCTGGAATTTCACATTCTTTTCACGGTTTCTAGGTATGTATGTTTCAAGATGAAGAGAAATAAAGAGCACTTAACGGGAAAATGCCCTTGACCAGTTCTTCAAGGGTTCAGGATATGGACCATAAGTTCCTCGGACCCTTGAACTAGAAAACTTTTCAAGTTCAGCTCAGGTTTCTCAGTTCTTGCCAGGGGTTTTGAGTTAGCGGATGCAATCTTAAGGTCGGAATCTAATTCTGTGTACTTTCACGATTATTTTAAAACAATATTTTACAACAGCATTCGTCTCCTTTTTCCAACTTATCAACATGAAATCCCAAATCAGGTCAGTATACCTTGATTCTGAAACCGGTTTTTAATTCGCTGATTAATCTACATATTTGCTATTAAAACAGTTTTAATTCATTTCAAACGGTGATTCGTATTACAGATGTATGTGCTTCGTTTTGAGTCTGGTACTATTGTTGTTGGCGGTTAGCTTGCCTTCAAGTTGCGCAAATCCTGTGGATACATCGGAATCAAAAGATGGACGATATATTGGCGCATTCTTTGGACTTGTAAGTCGTATGAACAACTACCTGAAAATTCCTACAATATTTGAAACCATGAGTGTCGACCGACACAATAACATTTATTACTCGTAACTTAGGACACACAAATCAGTACGAGTTTTTCTTGATCTAAGACTCTGTCTAAGACAGGCCAAATTCAAATATATGATACATGCTAACAATGTCCTATCTTGTACCTTACGCGATTGTTAACAGAACTCGTACTAACGTAAAATGAATTAACGTAACGATGAATTTAAACCATTTTTAATCGTTAAAAGTATTTAGTTCCTGACATTAGTTAAACTTCGCGCATATTAACACGAACTTAAATATAGATCATTAACCCATCAATATAGTAAATTACATATAGTATTATTGTTTTTTGTGCCTTGTGTCAGTGCAATGGAGAAGGGAAGATGTGCGGTACAGCCAGTCCGAATAAAAAGGACTGCTGTGGAGCCCTTGTATGCCTCCTAGTTCCTGGTCAACTTGGCTACTATTGTATGAGAGATCCTACCATGCCTGAACTTTATCAGGGAGTGTTCAGTGATTGGTAATTCATCGGAATTCGGACAAAGACAGCGATCCATGGAATATTCTGAACTTAGCAGAAGCAAAATCACATATTCTAAAATTTAGCTCATACTTTATTAACTATTTCTGATCATACCTCTTGAGTTTTTGTTCTTTACAGTTCTGATTTCTTTGATTTTTTTCTTGAATGTAGACGTTAGACATACTGGACTCATTAGTTTAAATAAATATATATTGAAAAAAAATTGTATTACACATCGCGTATATTCCGAGGGCCTGAAAATTGTTCGCACTTGCCTTGATTCACCGTTGTATTCATAGCTTTTACAGCGTATTAATGTCTCATAACCTAATTTAACTATTCCTGAGATCAAACCAGCGCATCCATCCATATATTTTGCTTTTTTTGCAAATTCCTGAAGAAACGCGGGAAAAAATATTTTATGTTCGTTATAACGCAAAGACAAGAATGCTTATGAAATACCCTGCGCGTACGCCATGATCAACTAGACCTTAAAAGTGGAAAGAACGGGGTCTATTTTTTGAACAAGTCATAAAAGCCACAGCTCACGCCACACTTCTCAACTTTCACACCTCCTATGGACCTGTACGAGTTAGTCGTCGGATTTTTCTTAGTCCGAGTTAGGTTTGGTCAAGTTTATTCTGCGTGCCCTTCGGGCACTTGAATAAACAGGACCTAACCTAACTCGGCCTAAGAAAAATCCTCTGCGGCCGTTTAGGAGAACCTAACCTAACCAAATGCAATCATATGGTACTGGTATGGTGGTGCTCGGTCGGGTGTGGGAGAGTGGGTATGAAGTGTGATTTCATACTCCTGAGAGAAAAAGCCCCCGTTCTTTCCACATATAAGGTCTTCTCCATGATCATACCTATTTTCTGTCTGTATCATTTTTAAAAAACTAATTTAAATTACGTGTCGAACAATGGATAACCGTACAGCACAAATTCCCAGTAACTATTTTATTGCTTCAGTGTTTGTTGTACCCGTGTATATAAACTTTGTAAAATACCTAGGTATTTCATTATTTTCATCAGATGGAATACTCAGTCTTAATCTCATTTTAAGCATTTCCTGTAATTCCATACATGCAGTTAGAGTGCTAATCCAAACACGGTGACAACGCAGGTGATCCATTTATTCTCCCATCGAATCGTACAACAACCGTCCGCAACCGTGTCCCAGAAGCAAGAGCTCGTTGTGATGAAACCAGCTCCACATTTTTGCATGATTGAAACGTTCACTATTTCAAAATATAATCAGTTACTGTTAAATTCAATTAAATGCTTAAAGTTAAGTGCATGAAAGCTCAGAATGGTTTTGTTTCGATGCTTACCGACATATTTGAATTTCTTGTCCAATTGAATGAGAGAACTGCTGACTTCATCCAAAATCTGTGTACTCCAAAGCTCCACCATTTCATTCCGGTACTCCTCACTTCCCAGAGCTCCATCCACAGCTCCACGAACAAGGCTGCTCACCTCATCCGGCACGAATTGATTCTGGGAAATATCAGAACACGAAAATATTGATTTTAAGATCCCTACGATATTCTGCTCGACATAATTAGTATTGCTTACGTCGTCAGTAAAGTCATTTTCCATCTTGATTTGAGTATGAGCCTTCTTGCCGTAATCACAGCTTTCGAATACGATGTTACGTAAATTCTAGTAGTAGTTGTATCTAATTAAAGGCGGCGATAAAGACAAATTTTACCACAAAGGCCAAATATTTTCTAAAACGAAAAGTGGGAAATGTATTCCGATATTTTTTCTGGAAAAGGCTGTTTAAGTGGAAATTGTTTATATGTAAAACAATGTGTTTCGCTTAAATAGCAATAAAATGCTGTCATGTCAACGATTGTTTAAATATCTGCTGTGTGTACCAAGGTGTGTACCAACTTTACTGGAACCATAAAAACCTAGATCGGTACATAGTTCAGTAAATATGAAATCGAGTACCTATAGATAATTATCTAAATAAATAATTTTGACATTAAAAATATACAACAATACTTATTACAACATTTATTTTATTTACTACATGCTTGGTAAGATAAAATCATTATTAAGAGAGTGAAATAAGATACGTCTGAACACAAGTGACTCCCGCTGGATTCAATGCAAATATTCTCCAAATTACTTTTAAATCCTTCTTCACAATCACAGCGTCCTTCGGGTGCAAAACTGCTTTCCACTGTTGCACAAGTTGCGCCATTAACGCAAATCAGAGTGTTATTATTACATCTACTGCCTACCAAACTTCGACATTCCTCTTCATCTTCCGGACTGTAAACTTGGCCAACCTCACAGTCACAAAATCCATTTTTACAAATCAATGTTTCGCTACAGACAGAGTTACTTGTGAAGCATTCTGTTTGATAACCAGGAAGACATCCGATTTCAGGAGTAAGATTGTATCCCAAATTACATTGACATCTCCCTAATATGCATTCCAGTCCTAGTGCACATTCTGCAGAATATGAGCATTTTAACCCTGGACTTCGTAGACAAAGATAGCCTTCGTGGCCATCCGTGCAGGCACACCTTCCGTCAGAGCATTCTGCATTTTGAACACATGGTGGCCAGCCTTCATTGCAAATTGAACCTGTATAGCATTACATCGGAATAAACGATTAACAAATGTACGGCAATATTTCGGTAATAGTTTAATTACTAAAATACTGGAAATATGGTAGGTAACGCTTTTGACCTATTATACCTTCTGTGCTTCGACAGCCAACGCTATCAATATATGCTTCATTCCCGGAAACGCAATCACAAATTCCGTCAATACATTTCATGCTTTGCTCAGGGTCACAGTCAATCGTGTTCGTACAGTTCTCGTCCTTTGGTACGAAGCAAAATCCGAGATCATTCACCGCTCGATTATCGACGCATTGACAGTTCCATTTACCGGCAGTTTCAACACACTCCGCGAAAGGCACACATTCTGACATTGAAAAACAGAGTCCACCAGGAACCGTTAGGCATTTGTCTTCCGACCAATTCTTGCCATAAGGACACTCGCATCGGCTATTTCTGCAAGTTAATCCTGCTCCAGTATCACAAAGGTCATTCCTATCCTCACAGTCTTTTTCATAGGAAAGAACACAAAGTCCCTCTGAATTTGGACTTAACGAAGCTTCACAGATACATTTCTGTCGCCAAGAGCAAGATGATCCAGGATAACATTGAAGGCCGGTGGTATCAGAGCAAGTTTGATTGAACAAAAGGAAACACGTATCCGTGAATTCATCGTATTTGCTTCCAGATGGACACTCACATCGTTTCTCGCCACACACAAATGGAGGGTCGCAATATTCTCCACTGCATGGTCGATCAAACGGTATCTTACATTGCTTATCACGGTTTGGAGCGAAAGGTTCTAAACATTCGCAATTATACGTCACACCACCATCAATTGAGTGACAATGTGAATTTGACCCACATGCTTGCTTTCCGAGTTCACAGCTAGTTCCTGCCTTCCGGACACATGTGTCGCTCTCGTAGAACGAATCTTCGTCACATGTACATGTACTTGTGACGGTGTTACAGCTCAGGTAACGCAAAGGGTCACACAGGTCATTCTTAGTTTTACACCGTGTTTCGTGCTCAAGGTAGCAAAAGTTGGCAGCGTTTGGTCGGAGATCCTTCAAGCAGGTGCAGCTTGATAAGCCGAGAGCTGATGAGTTCTCTCGGCATACCGAGTTAGGTATACATTCCAGTAGATTTGTACTGCCACAATTAGAACCCGCAAGCAAGAAGCAAGTTTGAGAATATTGGTCAAAAATTGTTCCGATATCGGGACAATTAACTTCCTGAGATGCTGTAAGAACTTCGACGCAGAAAAGAACCAATATGCTGAACCTGGATTTGAGTCGCATGATTCAAATTAACGCTCCCCATCCACGTGTCTATGAATAAATGGTGTTCACCAACAGAGGTAGCTCAAATAAGGATTGCAGATTTGTTTTTACAGGAATCCCCGATGTCGAAATTTCAAATCCAAAGCTCTCAAATTAATTCCTACAGCAATGGAGGAGTTTCATTCTTTATGATAACAAATGGTTACAAAACATGAGTTGGATTCCAACTAGAATTGAGTGATTGACAATGCTAAACTTGCTGATAAGATTTATTCAAAACTCTGGATGGTGTCAATGTCTAATTTAATCAAATTGTGGCATGTAGTCAACTGTCAACTTGTCTATTATTTGTTTCCCTGGAATTTTCAATTGCAAAAACATAGCTTAATTAAATTTTATCTGATTAAGATTGACCTACATCTATTCCTTGCCATAGGGATTCCCATTAGTCTAACCCAACCTAACGTAAAATAAGCCGACCTCTGGCCTAGTTGAGAAGAGTAGTGCGTAGTGTGTAAAATGATTTTTCGCTGAGAGCATGATGGATTCTAGTCGGCTGCCATTTAAACTGCCCAAAAAAATAATTTAAAAAAATGTCCATAAAAATAACAGGTTTTGCCCATAACCTAACCAGTTATGGGCAAAATCTGTTATTTGTATGGACATTTTTCTTAATTAAGTATGGGCAGAAAAGTATTGAGTCATTCTCTGGTCAAGCTCTCGATGGGTTTGATCCGTTGCACAGCGCTCTGATAAGGATATTCTTACCACACTGGATTTATTTCCACTTTATTTGCTTTGATATATGTTTATTAATCCTACCTGTATATTTTTATATATTTACATGCATTTGAAAAATTTCACTTAATGCTAATTGAATTTGAGATAAGTTAAATTGACAGTTTAACTTTCATAAGCGCGCAGGATTAACGTTTCGATAATCCAGAAGATTGCTACCAACACTGTGCTTGGCATAAGTAGGGTACATCGTGTTTGAGAATTTACATTCTGGATTGTTAGATTTTCATATACTGTAGTTTTCAGTATATAATTATTTGAATTATGTAGAATTATCAATAAAATAACCTTTGAAATAAAATTATTTTTTTACATGCAATTTAATATCTTAAATGCTTTCTTGAACAGTATTTCGGGATATGATCGAAGTACAGAGCCCAGCTTTGTCGATTGCACCAGTGACAGATGAAGTAGCAATCACGTATTTTCCAGACAGCGTTCCATTAATTCTTACTATCGCCGAACTTTCGTCGGACTCCAGAAGTAATGTTCTGTCAGTTGCCTTTAGTACTTCTAAAACTTGATCAATGCGCATGCCTGGTAACGAGAATCGTCCTATAGCAGTGTAGTTAATCGCAAACCCGTTCAAAATCTCCATGGTTGAACATATTTGTAAATCCGTCTGTTCATTTAACATAATGTCCCTGGAAACTACAATTTCACGATTTCTTGTTACGGTTATTCCTTTCTGATTTTCACCCTGTAATTATAATGTACCCGAATTTTATAATATTTATAACCGAATTTAATTACATAGTTTCTATAAATATTTACTACATACCAGACTTTGACGTTCGTCTTGAATACCAGATTCTCCAAACCAAAGATCCATATCCAGCTCAAACTCTCCAATTTTCGAGAATTCGCTATCTTCTTCCAGAATATACCTTTCACGAAACATACGAGAATGACGTATCGTAGTTGAAACTTGTACATCATTCACGGTATGACGCAAACCCTGACGGCCTACCAATTCTACATAAGAATGGTCACGTATGAGCACATGATCCAGGTCGAATGAGAATTCTGAGAATTTTGCTGTCAATCTGGGATATATCGACACAAGTGCGTTGTAGCAGAGGTCAGAGCTTGGCTGTTGTTTGTACAGGAACTGAATTTCGCCTGCCTGAATACCGCCAATTTCCTCCCATCCGCTGATGACTGATTTTCCAATAGTAACAGCTGGGTCAAGCTCATTTACGGCGTACGCATTCATTGGAATCACGCCATTGCAACTCCGTACCCATTTCAGCGTACAATTTCGTGGGTTTGTTAGAGTCTGATATGTCGCATATGTGTTGATTTTTCCATTATTTATGACAAAAGTTTTGCCTTGGTCAGGATCCAAACTTCCCAGCAACCATTTTGAATCTACGAAAACACGAGCAAGGATTTGATTCTGGACTTGAATGGCCAATTCAGGATAGTTCCCAAACCCACTGGGTTTCCAGTCAAGCTCACATTTCAAATCACTCAGCACAGCAGGAGCAACTACTAGTATTAACAGGCACGAAGGCAGGAATGTTGTGAATTCCCGATTACCGAGTGCAAAAAAAACATTGTTAAAATATTTAGATTTAAATATATAATACCACATGGTTTTTTACGGGAAATAATGTGACAGGGAAATAGAGGTAACTTTTGATAACATGGAAATTACTTTCAAATAAACCAATACTTGATGATCTCGACTTTGATTGTAATAGCCTTTTCATGTAACAATGATTGAAAGCACTAAAAGATATTCCTTGACATGTTGAGATAAATGTAGAGTGCCATATAGCTGTCATTTAAGACTAATTTACAACTGGATTGAAGTAATAAACAATTAAAATGATTGACACTACAATTAAAATTGATTTATAGTGATACGTAAAATGCACACTCTGGAATGTGGAATGGAAGATGAAGAGCTACTCAAGATATCACACAGAAATGTGTGGGTTTTATTAATAAATGCTCGGTTCATATTTCAATTTACTTGTATGAATACACATAATAAGTGGAAGAGTAAATAAATCGTTGTAAAAAATTCATATCTTGGTATACATTATACATTCCAGGAAACCCACACACGATTGACCAATATACAAAACTGCGAGCTGTCAACCTGATGCGATTACTGAATCCTGATAAACCAGGCTGACAGGCAAAACTAATTTTGTTAAAATTCATTTCTATTAAAATGGAATGGTCAGATAAGATAATCTAGAATATAGCTACTCGAATAGCTATTGAAATAATTTATTGTTCGTACGTTTAGAGCTCAGCCAGTTTAGATAGATATTTCTATTTCCAACATAAGGAACTATTAGCGGTTAAAATTTTACCGCCTTATCGCGCGCAATTAATATTATCAGTAGGTTAAAACCGTTTCAGTTTTGCGTTAATGAGCAGAATTGCAGACAGGCTTAATTATACAAGCCTAACAGAAACACATTAATACATTCTCATAGCGTTAAAAAATGTCAAATATTGTAACTTCATTCCTGTTGGTTGTATTCGTCTTATTTGACACAACATTTGCACAGAATCACGGAGATTCATGTGGAGCACAGTTTCCTGAGTGTGATGATTCTCAATGGCTTTACTGTGACCCAGTTGGCAAATGCAGCTGTCAGGGTGGAGGCTATTTTGACCCATTCCAGGAAAAGTGCTTTTCACCAGCATCCGCTTCGTGCGGAAGTATCCCACCAGTAGTACCCCCTTGCACTCCAAACTCCGAGTGTGACGGAACCTGCAAGTGCAATGAAGGCTACTTTCCAAATGCCGGAGGAAGGTGTAGATTACCCCATAACAGTCACTGTGAACTCAGTTCTGATCAATGCGACCTCGAAGGTTTTATGCAATGCGGATTTCCAAACCAAACTTGTGAGTGTTGGAACAAAAACGAGGCCGTGTTCGATGCCGAAGAGCAAGTTTGCAAACTTCTGCTCCAGGCATCATGTTCAATTAAAACTGATGCGCAGAAATGTGCGCTGCATTCTTCGTGCTCAGAGCTTACCGAACGATGCGAGTGTCTACCACAGTTTGAGTCGAATGGTCGGCGACGTTGCTTCGTTCCTCACGGTGAAGAGTGCCTGGTGTCTCAAATGCACTGCGACCAGAGCGGATTTATTGAGTGCATTGACGAAAAGTGCACATGTTCCGGCTTACCTGAAACTGTGTATTACAATCAGGAGGATAAAGAGTGTCAGAAGCTAGTACCCTCTGCATGTGGAGTGCTGGAAGGGTCACAGAAGTGCGTGCCGCACTCCATATGCGACCCTAATGCCAGGGAATGTAGATGCGAAGTCGATTTGGAGCCACATGATGGATTTTGTTTCTTGGAACATGGTGATCTCTGTTCTTCAAGGGATGACATGTGCAATGAACTAGCTTATATGGAGTGTTCCGAGGATTTTGGTATATGTGGTTGCAAGTTCGGTACCGAAACGTTGTTTGATGCACACGCAAAAGTACATATTTTATCAATATTCACAAATGCAGCTAAACTACATGAAAGATATTTGTTACAATTAAATTCAAGAAATTTTTAAAACCTAATCAGATGACTTAATTCGTATTTTTAGACTTGTCGCCTTAGGGCTGATGCGGCGTGCTCGTTAGTTCCTGGATCTCAGACATGCGTACATGGAGCTAATTGTGTTCCTTCGGAAGGTGAATGAGTTTAAAGTTTAAATATTTTAGAATAGCAAATGCTTTCTCCAAACATTATTTTAGCTTTTGTTAATTGCAAGTAGTTTATCTGTACAGTAAGTAATTGTGCACGTTTTCCTTCCCAGGCGAAGTACCATCTCGCTGTCAATGTCAGTTCAATTTAGAGGCTAATGAAAACCGAGAATGCTTTCTACCCTATGGAAAATCTTGTGATCATATCGACAACTACTGCGACCCAGCAGCATTTCTGATATGCGGACGGAACAACACTTGCATTTGTCCTGAAACAATGTGGTTTGATGGAAACGACTGCAAGTTCTTTCTCAATGGTACCAATAATACCTGTAATAACGAAAATGAGAAGGCTTGTCCCGCTAATTCATTTTGTGACCAGACCCGTTGCACATGTAAATCGGGCTTCGAAACGGCGGAGAACAACTACGAGTGCTTGGGGACATTCGGAACGGATTGCGACGAGACTGATACAATTTGTAACGAACAAAATAATCTGATGTGTTACAACAACGCATGTACGTGCAAACTTGGATATTTGCCTGAACAAGAATTGAATGGTTTGAATATTAACTGTCGAGGAGGTTACAAGTTACTGTGCAATGTCACAAATGTTTGTAGTTGGAGAGCTGGATTGAGGTAAACTCGCTATTTTCAATGTGCCTATAAACATAATAGCATTTCAAACTAAAATTGTATATGACGTTTTGGTTAATTGGCAGGTGCATCGCTGGTCAATGTGATTGTATTGCCCCTGACGAGCAAATTTTTCAAACAACACGATGTGGAAGCCTGGTTGGAAATCCTTGTCACGTCGGTGAGGAATTTCCTGGGGCGCTGATGTGTGTCGAAAATGCTGTGTGTGACCCTTTTGCAAATTCATCAGATCCTGGAATAGGCACTTGCAGGTGCGAAAAGAACATTATTCCATCAATTGATGGAACGTGTGGAAACACGGCCGGTGGCCTACCAAGCTTTAGTATTACCGTTATTACAGTGTTCTTGTTATCAGCAAAACTTCTCTGAATTTGCATTTGTTTGATTATTTCGATGTACCTTAAATTTTTATGATTTATTGAATATCCATGTCCGTCCATCCATCCATATTGAATATATATGTCAATATTACTATGTAATTCATCCGTATTAAACAAATGACGAACATAGACCTTCACGCTTAATCACACCTACAGAACTTCCAGAACCAATAACGAACGACCCGCTCATTATTCCAGCGATGCGTCCATATACGATGTGATTTCTTGTTCCCAAATGCTTTTCAACGACATCAATTTTCATCTTTTCCAATAAACTCTTCATAAGCTGTTGATTTTCGGAGAAGCTAATTAAAGCTTCAAATGGCATCTCGCCATTGAATACAGTTGCAGTTGAACACAGCTGCAAATCACCATCGCCGGTTATTTCTAAAAGAACAATACCGCAGACGAATCAAACACGATTGGCAAATAAGGGGGGACCTGATTATCGAATAATTTCCTTACCGGTCGTTACAAAAACTACCGAATCTCTAATCCTTTTGTATCTGTGCCTTCCTAAATCATCCGCTTCGACGAAATGGATGGTTTGAAATCCAAAGTTGTGCCAGTTATTGAAATGAACTGTTAGTTCTGAAATTGTGTCTACAGGAAATTCAATTGAAAACCCGAATTCCTCACGAATTTTCTGCTCATGGGTGACTGTTCCTTGAATTCTTGTGCCGGAGGTTGGATTTTGATCTAAAATAAAATTAATAAAATCGAATTTGCGTAGGTAATGCAAGCATTTCATCGTTATTGCTAACCTGAAACTTCCAAGTAATTTTGCCCAATTAACCGCTTTTGCGAACCCGCATTCACTACTTGGTCAATAACATTGAAAGTTAAATTGCGCACTTCTGTCCTCATTTTGGGATAGTTTGAAATAAGTATTTCATAATCTTCCCGATGGTATATTTCTCCATTTTGAACGAAACGAAGCAAGTGGTTAGATGTGAGTGTGCCCAATACCCATTTCCCGCTAAACATGGTCCGACCAATGGAAGAAATCTGATACGTATGGGACAGTCTTTGAATCCATTCAGTATTACAGCCGAGAGGATTCGTTAGAACTTCAAAGGAAGAAATCCCTTGGGCGCGGTTAACTGGACTGGTATCATCGTATAATTCGAAACTTTGATTCAGACGTAATCTTCCCAGCTTCCAAGATCCTTGGAGTAATCCTCTACCGATAAACTCAGTGTTTGCTTTGTCCACGGCTACGGCAGATTCCGGAATCCTTCCGAGACAGCTAAGAACCCACTTCAGCTCACACAAGTAATTTTCAGCGTTAACTTCAGTCACAATTACACAAGAGTAAGCTATTGCCAGAAGTATGGAAAAACCACGTGTAGCTGTAAGAGCAGCCATTATAAATCATCAATTCGACTAAACATGTCAATTTATTTTAATTTCTTCTGTAAATGCTACGAAGCCCACGCGATTATGCGAACAATGAATGTATAGTATCTTCTGAGTTTGGTACTCTACTGACACATGAGTGGAAAAGATAATTTTAGAGCGTCAATCCAATGTGATTATGAAATAAATACTAGCTATACAAGTGATATTGGTAGGTAATGCTATACGTTACACTCATTAGCAGACAGTGCTGGAACTTCGAACATTAATCTTCGTAATATTTACAATCATCTAACTGTGGAAATTAGAAACAATCGGTACAGTTGTTGTATGAGATCTACAGCGTATTGAGAATTTTATAGCTTTCGTTTTGTTAGATCAAAAGGAAGTATAACCCAACTTTAGACATTCTGTACAATATTATTTTTGATGAAAATGCGGGTACCTATATCAAAGTGAAATAAACTAAATTGATTGATTGATTAAACCACCTATATAAAAAGCTTATCCGTAATAAATCTCTTTAAAGTTATGTTGCGAAAGTTTATTTTACATCTCTGCCCCAATATGAAATAGCACTTAGGTAGATACCTATTTATACAGAAAAGAAAGGTAAAATCAATAATAAAAATCGTAAAAACTTCTTAATATTTCAACTATCGTACAATAATTAAATTTTTATGTATGGAGAAAGAACCAAACAGGAATTAATGAATAGGGATGCATTATTTATTAATGAAAAATTTGAGTTAATGATCGGTATAGGTAGGTGGGCACTAAGTTAGCGCCCAATCAGTATAGATACCTACTGGATTTACTGCATCGTTATTGAGACGCGGTCAGTAAGTATGTAGTTATTTCTAATTTATGATGGAAGTAAAGAATACATGAGTATAAGTATAGCACTTGTTGTGGCTATTGATACTAAGGTATTTAGACATTGAACCTTACTGTGCCGGCATTGCCAAACATTACTTAATTTTGGATTGGATATTAATTCCTCTCCTCGTCTTTTTTGCCAACTAGAATAATAAAACATTAACATACATACATCAGGGTAGATCAACGGCACCGCACATTGTGTCCACAGTGTGGGAAGATGAAACGCGTGTGATTCATTCATTAATTGATGAGAATTAAAATTAATTAGTTCCAATTCAGCGCATCATTGTGGTTTTTACCGAGGCAATACGTTTGAAACATTTATAAATGCGAATGTACTCTTACTGTATGTAAGGTATGTATGTATAACGCGTATGTCGTGTGCATGACGGTCAAAATTGAGTACTCGGACGATCTAACTAAGAAATTTGATCATCGACAATTCAAATATTGTTGATTAACCACATGCACTACGCTACGCCATATTGACGAATTGGTACTTGGTACAGAATGTTCTGAAGCCAATTGTCGGTGCTCGTGCTCAACTGTGGTACTTATATGCAAAACTCGTGTGTTACTCTATGAATATGTATGCAAGAATATTTCGGGGTTTCCAATACGGAACGAGTAAATGAAGTAAGCTCAGATGGGAATTAGGAAATTACAATTGCAGACGTCATTCTATTCTCGTCTAACATTAGCATTTCACTAGTTCAGCAGGACTACACAATACATTCATAGCTGCTTGGAAATGTCACTTCCATAGACGCGAATAGAAATGCCGTCACGGCCCACGGCAGAAGTATTGTCGTTTGTTCACTATTAGTGAAGATTAGCATATTTATCTTACATCCGATCTCTCAAGCTAGCCAACAAGTAAAAGTGTAACGCTTGGTCCTCACATACTACGAAAGTACTCAGATCCACACATATTCGTGTCAGGATCCCATCAGTGATATTTGAGCTGAGCACTGCACGATATTTAACTCTTTGGCCTTTTAGTGTCGTGTAAAGTGCAAATGTCAGTAAAATGCTGGATATATGTGTGTAGGAATTGGGCGTGTTCATGATAAACTGATGACGGATGTGTTGGCGTGGCCTTGTGTGTTATAAAATCGTTATCGGAACACGGAATATTTTTCCTGAATTAAGCATCTCCGCTCCGGTTACTACTTTATAACATTATAACTTATCCATACCCCCACACATGTACTTATATATTAGACATTCAGGCAGGACGCGTTTTCGCAGAAACAAACCGTTTATACTAACTTTCTGACTGACGCTCTCAACTTCCGTTCTTAAAGGTGAAATGTAAGTACTGCTTGAGTGCGTCAGACCATAAACCAGATGTAAGCGTAAGTGTATTAAAAATATGCTTTGATCATCTGTAAGCCTTTTATACCTTCCTTGCGAATAAACAGAAGAAACATTGACTACTGGGTTTTATAACTCAAGGCGGAATGGTGCAGGGAACAGACAAATCTGCTTAAAATTTGAAAGGGATATATGTTTTTCTTTTGCTTTGTTGAAGGCAGCAATTTGATTCGTGATTGCAAAAGTTTTCCCTTGACCTAAGTTCGAATGGAAATCGAATTGGATTAGTTAGTTGTAGCTTACGTGATCACGGGGATCGCCTACTACAACATTAACAGGGTCAGATTTTTATATGATGGTTAAATATGTATAATTTGATTGTTGACTGAAAGATCAACGGTCCAGCTAATGCTGTTTACTAATAATTTCTGAAACAACCCTTGTCGTAGGTCAACTTATTCTCCTCATTTTCTTAATGTTAACAGATTTTGAACGTCTGGAATCGTTCTTAAATAAAATCACGAATTTTTAGATCTTATGCACTCGATATTGATAATTTAATCAAATTAAATCAAATGTACGTAATGAGAAGCAAGAAGCAACAGCGGTTACTTCTTGAGGCTACCACTTTGAGAGCCACGACATGGAATCATACCTGAACCTGAACCCTGGATTATTGTGCAAATGAAACCACGCCCCTGGCAATATTGACATGCGTTGATGACAAGCGTGCGGACCTTGTGAAGAGAGTCGACTGTAATTAGCAGAATTATGATGGAATGGGAATGTGGCGTGAAGCATGACGGCGGATGGCCGAGATTGTTTGCACACGTACATACCGCAGTTCCTAAATAACCCCAGTTAAGCTAGGAATTAGGAACGCACGGAAGATATTACAATAATTTATTTACTTCTCGGTCCAAGTACCACCCGAATGGACTCTAATGAGTTCTGCTTTCTTTTCGGACGTTGAAAGTACAAATAAACAACGAAGAATTTTTCAAAACCTGGCACTGTTAGATTATGATACATTCTGTTCAGGCGTTCTGCACGTGTAGTGTTAGTAGTGTTTACGAGAGTTGCAAATAGCGCGTGAGTTTTTAGCGTCTTGAGTCCCAGTGATTCCAAATCGAAGAAGTGATAAAATGTAGCATTGTAGAATTGTAGCATTTAAGTAAGTAGTCCAAATTGTTGAAACATGGACCTGGATTTAGACTTGGATTGGGAAGTGACCACTTTAGACACCGGGTCCGTAATACCAATATCATTGGTTCGGCCGAATTGCGATGGAACAGTGGCGAGCAAAGTCGTAAAGGTATGTAAGAATTATCTTCCAATTCAAAACGTGACTTTCATTTCCTGTCCTAAGTACAGAGTATATTCTGATATCTGAAATAAGAATTTCCAATTTTGGTGAGGCTTCCTAATTAAATGTTGAACATAGCAGTATTACATAGCATTACATAGCATTACATAGCATCACAGCAGAACATAGCTGTATTACTAAGAAATTATTTATTATTTATTACCCGAAACCAGAAGCTTTTGTGTTTGTCAAAGAGCAATGTTTGGGAATATGCAAATTCTTACTTGGACTGGACACTTATTATGCTTCGCTCTCGCTATTGCTCTAAGATTTGAAACATTAATTTGTGAGTGTGTAAATCGTTTAGGTGTTATATTGGGTAATAGCCAATAGCTTTATTAAATATTCGTAATAATTTTTTAATCTAATTAACACGACTTTTGATTTTTGATTGATTAATACACAGAATAAAATTCCAATTTACTATGCGGCCCTATTGCTCATGGCGTCGGGGTTCCTGTTCGCTACGGCCGTCGTATTCCTTCTTCTCTGGAAGAAGCACAATATTTACAATTGGACAATTTTCTGTGAAGTAATTGCAATGCTTTTCATGATTTTCTTCATTGGAATTGCTCATACACTAGCTCGGGAGCCAGATAGCACGGACTTGGGCTCCGTGCATTGCACGTTTATAGGTGAGTTATTTAATTTGCAAATTTGTGCGATATCAAATGTAAACAGTCCTGGGCTCAAACTCAAATGAAAAATTGAACCTGATTTTCTAGGTGCGGCAGCTCATTTCTTTTACCTCTCCACGTTCTTCTGGCTCATCACCATCAATTTCGACCTATGGTGGACTTTCCGGTACATTCTCTAAATTAAGTCATTAGGATACCTCAGACTAGTTAAAATACTCAAATATATAACTTTTGTCGTTGTAACTGCACAGGAGCCTGAAGCCCATGAGATCAAAATCCAGGGATTGGTTCCGGTTCATCGTGTACCAATTATTTGGTTGGGGAATTCCATTACTCATTGTTGCCCTGGGATTGATTCTGGACAACTTTTATGGGGTTCGAAAGTAATTATAACCTCTACTAGATTTTATTCATATTTTATCATGTATTCCTGGAATTAATTCAATTAAAATAGAAATCTGCTTAATTTCGTATCCCGTCCCGAATCCAATTTCCGCAAAAGCTATTTTAATCAATAACTGTGACGCACATGCTAACAATAAAAGTAGCATGATGTGAAACATCCGGATATTCCTGGACGTCTGCCATTGTACTTAGAATACTCTTATGTAAATCTAAAATGTTTTGCATATTTTTTTAATAATGTAAAGTATACGATCAATCAAACCTTTGCATTATTTGTGGGATTTCGTTGAAGAATATCTAGAGTATAAATCATGTACAGGAACTCATTAGCGGATGAGAAGAAACCACGAGAAAATCAATTTTAACTTGTCATGTCATTCCCCGGCACGGAAATTTCTATTTCAGTTTCCGGCACGCAGTTTTTGTTACATGCATTCATGTTACAATGCGAATTACACGATATGCTACCAATGTCAACTACGATTAAATTGATGTTTCGTTTTTTTTCAGCGGAAAATACTACAACTACACAACTCTTAACTGCACGAGCATTATTGTGCCCAACTATGGACAATTGAACTGCTACTTTGCTAAACAAGCCCAAGGCCCTTATCTCTACTATCCAATGGGAGTCATTCTAGTCGTGAATCTAATACTGTTCATCATGACCGTTGTCACGGTATACAATTACCGACGAGATACACAGGCTATCTTGCATGGAGCATCCACGAACCAGACACAGGCGTAAGATATAAATCTGTCAAAAATATCTGGTAATTACGCAATAGACATCCCTGACTGATTTTCATAAATGAAGGTCACTTAAGGTTGCTCTGTTTTCTTGTAGAAATTAGCCTTACTTATCTCTAAATTAACCTTGTTTAGGTATCATGTTCTAAAAACTACAATTTAACGAAAACATGTTGAATGTTTGATCGAATGGTAATTTTAACGTAGGGTAAAATCGGTTTGTATGTTACTGTTGCCATCTACATCTACGATCTCGTAAATTGTGCCTTAAAATCAAACTTTAGAATACAGTTAACTAGTAAAAGAAATGAGTGACATACATTGGGCTTTTTCGATCAATTTATATCATTTCCAATTCGTTAACTAGATCACTCTTTGTTTATACGTAGTTTGGGAGTACTGGCAAAACTCTTCGTAGTTATGGGCGTTTCTTGGATATTCGAGATTATAGCCTGGATCTTCCATGCTAAGATGCCGAAGAGCAAGTCAAAAGTTCCATGGTACTGGATTGTCTTCGATGTAGTCATTTTACTTCAGGCCATCGCCATTTTCCTCATGTTTGTCTGCAAGCGACAAGTGTTCACTGACCTCTGGCATACTTATCCAGCCCTGAGACGTAAGTTTAATCTGCTATGATCTCTCCGTTCCGATTTCAAATCGTTCAACATACCTATTACATACATATATCTAGTATTATGGCGCATTCAAGTTTAATCGTAGCACGGCAACAATAACCGTTCCGGCTTCTATTTAATAATCTATATGAGTAAGTAAATCAAATGTTGATTAACAGGTCCGAATCAATATTTTACGCTTTCCCAAATGGTATCTTTGTAGTATTGGCTCTACCGCGTTTTTGGAAGTCCTGTAACTTTGAATAGGTTAGTTTTAAAAAAAAAATCAATTGGGAAAATGCCCAACGTTACTTTTTGGAACCTAACTGCGAGGTAGCTCCAGTTTGGTTTTCTTTCTCGGCTTTGGAAAGAGCGCTAAAGTTTTCAGAAACGTAAATTAAGAATTTATGTTTTCCAGAGACAAGCAGTTACTTATAACGATCATGATTATAATCTGAGCCGAAACATATCTACCTAACCAAATACATTGTATCTTGCGGCAGCCTTTGTATTTCTGATCTAAGGCTTGTGCCATGTGTCATGTAGGTACGCTTTATACTATACTAGCTGGTAGCCCGTCCTACGGACGGGATGACTATATCTCTCATTTGCGTGACTTCACTCGTCCCTTTCCTTAATCCCGTGTCCCGCGAATTCACATTCCGCTGCCGTTGCGTTTGTACCATCCCTTTTATTAACCCACATTTCCCGTATCATTTGCCCGTATTATATTCTTCAATCACATACCCCGTGACTTTAACCGTCCAAGGTCCCAATCTCATATCCCCTTGACCTCACCCGTCTCTTTCCTCAATATCCTGTCCCTTGAATTCAAACGTCTGTTTCCTCAATCTTCTGTCCCTTGACTTCACCCATCTCTTTTCTCAGTCTCCTGTCCCTTGACTTCAAACGTCTCATTCCTCAATCTCCTGTCCCTTGATTTCAAACGTCTCTTTCCTCAATCTCCTGTCCCTTGACTTCACCCGTCTCTTTCCTCAATCTTCTTTCCCTTGATTTCACCCGTCTCTTTCCTCAATCTTCTGTCCCTTGACTTCACCTGTGTCTTTCCTCAGTCTCCTGTCCCTTGACTTCAAAAGTCTCTTTCCTCAATCTCCTGTCCCTTGACTTCATACACGTCTCTTTCCTCAATCTTCTGTCCCTTGACTTTACCTGTGTCTTTCCTCAGTCTCCTGTCCCTTGACTTCACCTGTGTCTTTCCTCAATCTCCTGTCCCTTGACTTCATACGTCTCTTTTCTCAATCTCCTGTCCCTTAACTTCAAACATCTGTTTCCTCAATCTTCTGTCCCTTGTCGTCATCCGTCTCTTTCCTCAAACTCCTGTCCCTTGGCCTCATCCGTCTCTTTCCTCAAACTCCTGTCCCTAGACTTCACCCGACTCTTTCCTCAAATTGCAGTTCCATGACTTTACCCGACTCTTTCCTCTTGGAGTTTTTCGGTCACTTATGTGTCTGGGGGTCATTTTGGAAGGTTTTCGGTCACTTATGGGTCAGGGGGTCAAAATA
>JAQFYT010000960.1:0-19492 GCA_034694925.1 Ceratophysella denticulata
CGGCGGAGATTGTCCTCACTGATTCTCGGATCAGTTTTAATAGGCTTTCTCAACCCCTCCTTAAACATACATACATACATACATACATACTAAATTCACATTTGGTTTATGAAACAGCGCAGAAATGTTGGAAGAAATTTGAAGTTAACAATAAATATTTTCTGCAGCTTCAGCAAAAAATTTGAACAAATCAATGTTGCAGTGATAACGTATTATTAACCTAATTAGTTTGATTTGACCACTAGACTAGCCCTTTCCAGAGACAGTGTGTAAATATTTGTTTTTGGTTGACTAGACATTGATTTGGTAATGCGTTGGAATGAGTTGAGAAGAGGTTGTGAAAGTTCTGAAGTGGAAAGCTTGAGTTAACTTTGAGCCAAAGTTTCAGTAGAGTGTAGATGGAGATTGGATATTATTATCCTTGATGGAGATGGTTTGGAGAGAAGAAGAAGGGCTTGGCAGAGAATTGACACTCCTATGGAATAGTAATCGTGTAATTTGGAGGAGTTGAGAAGGTGCTCCATGGAAGGAAATACCTGATTCTGACTCTAGTCTGTGCTCCTCCTCGAAAACATCTCCATTTCTATGATTCTTCGTTATTTGGCCGAAGCGAAGTTGGATCTCGAAATCTTGATATTTAAATGGGTGGGATTTATAGCGGCAATCGAATAAATGAATTGGCAATAGAATAAATGAATTTGGCAATGGAAAAAAATGAAATGGAAATGAAGTATTTTGCATAGTATTTTGTATATATCTAACTGGACCTAGTTGAGTAACTTTTGAACACCTAGTCAGCTTGTTAATTTTGAAACAAATTTATTCGCGCCTAACCTAACCTAAATACCCTTAAGAGCACCCTAAAAGGAGCTCAGTTCCAATTTTCTCCGCCAGATTTACGTAACCTTAATTAATTAATTGGCGAACGAGAATTTTCTAAATTAAGGGGATCCTTCACTTTGTAGATATCACGTAGTAGGCCATATCACTTTTTATTTCAGCTTATTTGGTTGAGTCGTTTTCGAATTAACGTTACCGCAGTGAAGTGGTCATGCTAATAGCATTGGTGCAATTATTCTGTGGTCGTAATTATTTTACGGTAATTCAACAATTTATTTTTAGATAACGCGCATCCTTCAGTTTTTAGAGAATGCATTTAGCTTCAGTTTGCAAGTTTTCCTGTTTGGATTCGCTGATTGGGGGCAAAGGTAATGGTACTGAGCTGGACCCTTATTTTCATGGGTTGAATCCCCGTTTTACAAAACCCTATTTAACCTAATTGAATCACTTTTGAACGTTATTGACATTTTATTCATTCTATTTCCAAAATAATTTTAAACCTTTGGTTATCCAACGGGCCTTGGGCCTTGGGTTATCCAACGTCGGCTAACCAAAAGAAACGAATCAGCTCAGTGAAGCACCTATAACTGAAGATTTAGCTGTCTCCTGTTTAATACCCCATCGAATTTTTAATTTGTACGGTGTGCAACTGTGTACACGTAACAGTGTACAACATACACAGGTGTACACCGGAAGTAAAATACAAAACCTAACCTAAAACAATCTAGGATTGAGGATACATTTGTAATCTAAATAAGCCCAAATAGACGCAACATTTAAAATACGTTATAGATTTAAGTTGGCTAATTATCCGCTGCCCAAAAGACTCCGAACGATCACTACTACAAACTAGAGACAAAATCCTCTCCACCAGCTTTTCCTCGAGCCCAAATCCAATTCTCCTTTTAAGTGCCCTACGTGGCTCACAGACTTTCTCCCAGACTTTCTCCCAGGAGCTGAGCTTCGCTCGCCTTCTCTATACCCGGCTATTTATTATTCACAGGTTTGAGTTCAAATTTCTACGTAATTCCAGGAGGCAATACTCTCGAGCCAGCCCAGGCCAGGGTCAGAAGAATTGGGAAAGTAATTGAGTTAGTTCAATGAATACGTAAGACCCAACTTACAGATTAGCCTTGAGAAGTTGGAATATTATTCTATTCTTAGCTCGAATACAACTACAGTTACAGGTCCATTTGACGCATACCCTGAATATGAAACCCGGCCCTAACGCCGAAGGTTCTATGTTGCGTCGATAAATGTATCAGTCACGACACGACTAATTCTAGAGTTTCAGCAAGTTATTTTTATAATTTAGGTAAGAGTATGCGATGCCGTACTTTAGTTCGATGTCGAATACATATTCAAAGATGTTATACTAAACAACGTTACGACAAAATGCGTAACAAAAGATAATTCAGCAGGGCATACATTTAATGTCATCCTAATAATAATAAGCGTAGGTACTTTGCAAAACCTAGTTTTCTTTTCGTCTATAACGATGACGGTCGTAATATGACTATATTTTACTAGAATATTGGCTAGCAAACTGCCGGCATTGAGATAAAATGTATATTAGATTATAGAGCGTGAAACGGGATCGGAGAAAGCTATTTATTTATTTTCTATATCTGTCGTAATACCCGGTGTATCTGAGCAGACGGAGAAAGCTTCGAGTTATTTGGATGGAGCACAGAAGTCTGAGTTAGGAGTTAGTGTGATGGTGTGTGTGAGGCGCTAAAGGGAGTTGAGAATATTTCCCTGTAGGAATCAAGACAAAGTTCATTTCATGGGAACTAAACGGATCCAATTCCTACATACTACAGAATGTAGACTCCCTCCGTGTATGGCCTAATATATTCCATGAAATGCTGCCTGCTTTTTCGGATATAGACTCTGCCAGGCGGGAGGAAGCATATGGGAGCAGAATAAGAAGCACTAATGCTCTTTTTTGAAGAGGATTCCAATGCATAAAACCGTAATGCAAGTGTCACTTAACTTGATATTCTCCCCTCAACTCATCTCATATGTCAAACTCAATAGTGTCACTTTCACTGTTATTACTACCAAACTTTCATCCCGGTTTCATACACAGCCTACCCATTTCTATCTATTTATGGACTGACAGGAATAATCAGCTAAAACCGTGGGTCGACGATTCCGTCGTGACAATTTGCTCGACGAAGATTAACCGCGTGACTTAACTTAAGTTAGGTTAGGCTCTACTGCCAGCGCACGCATGTTTAGACAGTTTAACCACGCCTAGAACTGTCGCGCGTTCAGTTATATCGTAAGACTAACTGTCATCCTTTAAATTGTCATGGAATACATTCTAACTACGTCGAAACTTCAAGGGAACGACGCCCGGCTTTTACTCTCCAGATTCAAATTCAAGATCAAAACTTGGCTTCAACAACGAGACACTAAAATACAATTGTTCTGGGCTACTTAGATTTTGATAAAAAGTGTTTGAACTTTATTGCCAATTCTGCAACAATGCATAATGCATACTGTATAAGATTTTAGGATAAGCTGGTAGACCAACGTTTGCAATTCCGTTGAAAATGAATTTATCTTTAGGTTGTATTGCAACCATACTGTATTATGGCTGAACTTAAAGCAAAGCCAAGACCCATTGTTGAGAAGGACTGTTTTCACATGTGGCGGTCACGATTTCCTTGTCCAATCTACCAATAACGAAATTGCGGATTAGGTCAAAGTTAATAGGCAATCATTTTGATGAATGAGTATTCTATTTACCCAGCGGAAGTGAGACAAATGTCGGTCTTGTGATAGTTCCGAATTTCAACCACACCCTCTCCCATCTTGATAATTCTCCAGTAACGCTGATTACCGAAGGAGACCATCTGTGGAAGAGCACCAGGAATATATAGGTGACCGAAAATTAAAATGTTACTATTAATGTTGGCTTTAATACCCGTCCGAAGATTCCAAGCGTCTTGAGGTCAAGATCCAAAACAGCTTTTTCATTGACTGTTGGGACAATCAAGTAGCTCTTTCCGAAGGCTGAATACAATTAAAACCAGAGAATTAAATGTCTCGTAAAGCTTTTCAATAAAAGATATTTGAATATATCGAATACAACTAACTGGCTTTCTCAAATCTCCATTTCTGGGTGGCACCTCCGACGTTGGTTCTGTCCAGAACCGGAGCAATGTCATCTCCAGAACCAGCCGTTAAAACCTATTCATTAAATTGCATTACATTAAGCATCTTCATTTTAAGCTGAATTTTGATATTTACATTAGCAAATAATGTAGAAATCTTACTCCGCCGTCATTCTTGTTGAAAATTTGGTAAACGGCTCCATCCAGAATAAACGCATGCTTGGGTTCAGCCTGAGCAGCCAATGGAGCTACTGCTGGAGCCGGTACAACTGGAGCTGGAACAACTGGAGCAACTGCTGGTACAGCAGCATTATTCCCAGTCACGACGGGTACAGCAGCGGCGTCAGCGACTGGAGCGGCGGCGTCAACGACTGGAGCAGCATTGTCAACAGCTGGAGCAGCCGTAGATACGGAAACCTGGGGAGCGGCGGAAATTGAGCCCAGAAGGCAGACACAGACGAAACCAAAGAAGACCTTCATTCTGAATCTAAACGAAGCCACACTGAAAATCTAATAATTCTCTTGGAATGCAACCGAGGAAAACTCTGAATCTGAGCACACTACTTCCCGTCCCCTCATCTATTTATTCAGGGAACCTCTCATTAAAACCTAATTAATACCCTATTAGTGCGGCTGAGGCTCAACCGCAGTGAATTGCATTGGCCTTGGTTCAGGAACCTGCAGCGGAAGGTTAGAGTCCAATTAGCTAATTGGGGATATGTCAAGCTATGAAGTACCTAGGCAATTAATAATCCTCAATTACGAATTACAGATAGAAACAGGAACTCATTATTGAGAAATTGAAATAAAGGTTAACCAGGCAGCGATTGCCTTAAATCTTATCTTGAATTTCTCAATGAATCACAAGCTGAAATACGTAATTACCTGGAATGAATGTACTCCTTAGGTCAATCATGCACCACTACACATAATACATTGTACAATTCAATATACCGGCCATATTCGACCGGTCTGTCATCACGCCAGCTAAACATTAAATATTTAAATGTTAATCAATCTATTCAATTTAGTATTCTATTTAGTTTCCACTCCTCCTCTTCAGAAATTAAATACCTGCTCATAAAATCCTTCACGTTCATTTGATTTCGCCCATAAAACCTGAATGAGTTTCGTTGGTAGTGCCTGCCATCATGCTCCAAGATGAAGTTTGAAAGTACTGATTTGAGTATAGCTTCCATAGACAGGATGCATTAGGAGAAAGCTTGGGTTCTTTGATATGTTAATTGAGGAGCGGCAGGAGTCAGGAAGAAAGTTATGTTTGAATGTCTTCCTTGATGTCTCATCACTTCCACTCTCCTTCCCTCTGATTGAATCGGATAGGAAAGAAATCAAACACTTTCTCCAGACTTTTTCCCCAATAAACTCAATTCGGTATTCCGAAAATACGTTTGGCCCAAGTATGGCAAAAAAAAGCCTGGAATTAAATAGCCCTAGCCCGTAGTATTAGGTTGGATGAAGGCGTCTGCGCGTCTGGTTCACAACAAGCACTTAATTTTTGTGACCTGAGGCAGTCAGGCCGCGCATCATTGTATTATATACAATATCTATCATTTGATTGGACTACAACCGGATGGACCTGTAATTCATCTGATCGATAATTTTAAAAATTTCTATTTTTATAATAATATTAAATTAAATATGAACGTTATTAAGCTCTAACCCGAATGCGTATCTCAATCTCACATCTGTATATGGTGGGCTCATCTCAACGTTCGTTTCTGTTTCTGTCCGCCATATAATATCGTGGGATGCCGAAATCAAGCTCAGCTCAGGTTATATCTGTGTGTGTCCTCTTGAGCCAAGTTGATCTTTAATTTGAGTTGATTAAATTTTCATGGCTTTCCTCCTCGGTAAGACAATGAGGAAGGGACTCCGTCGTTGTAACTCTTCCTTTTTCTCATAAAAACGAAAAATGATATGAAAGGGTCTTTTGAAATGAGATCGCTTCAACTCTTAAGTTCCGGAATTAGTGTAGAGTTTAAATGGAAGGTTATTAAAATGAGAGCTGTGAACAGGGAAGGGGAGGTTCAAGGAATTGTACGTTGAGTTCAAATACGTTCAAGTTCAACGTGGTTTGGGCAACGGATATTTAGGCCAGTAAATTCGGGTATATGGTCTTCAGGCTTTAAAAACTTCTTAAACCTGCCGTAGGCCTGAAGGTATATGCTAAGACAATGTTGTATAGAGTAAGTTACTGTTGGATTGGGTAAAGCATTCAAATGAACAAATCGCATAGCGCCAAATACCATGGAATTGGCGGAGACAACTCTCCGCGTCCAAGTCTAAGGTTTCATTTAATTCAACTGAAATTAATCTCACCTCCTCTGCACCCAAAACTCCCGAGTCCTTTGTTCTTACACCAGAAGCATTAGGTCTTTTAGTCTTTTGTCTCGAACATTAGAACTCTAATAGCTTCCTTTGTGAGTCCGGAAAAGACCACTCCAGTTTCTTCATTAAATCCGCTCTTTTAATCTTTCGTAAAATTCCTCGACATGAGCTCATGCTCATTAGCACTCAACTCCCACTTCCCAAATTAGCATTCGACAAAGTTACAGGGAATTTAATTAGCCTGTTAGCAAGAACTTAAGACGTGATGTCGTCATTTTGATACTTTGGAATTCTTAAGATTAGGCAGACTATAGATAGTCTGTCTCAAGAAATTTTAATTCAGGGACTTTTAATTTGATTGTCTATATGGGCTGGGCTAAGGACGCGTATTCATATGGCTCGTGTTCTCCGCGCTCGGTCGCAGCTTTTAGTCGAACAACAACATGCTATCGCAGCGGCTCCTAGCCGCAACGTGTAGAAGACTCTTAAGAAATACAACCTGAACTCTAAACTGGGATGATCACCCCACGCTGATGTATGGATCTACAATTTACCTCTCTTGAGTCACACATGCAATGCAACCGGGATAAGTATCCGAAATCGTATCGTATCTCCAAATCAGTGACTCCACCGAAACCCCAGAATTCCCAGGAATGGACGGACATGTCATTGAAGCCTTTTAGCCTGAAGATGTAACGTAGCGAGAAATTTTGACGCCTCTCTGTCCCTGTCCTGTCCTGAATGATTCTATTGTTTCAAGAGGTGTTGAAACTGAGCCGCTGTAGGCTCCGAACAGAGAATCTTTAGATATTCAATCTGCTCCACCCCGCCCACCGTCATTGTTGAAACCCAAATGGCAGTTGACTTGTGTGAAGTGGAGCGGAGATTTGAAGGAGCATTCCATTACATCAAAGAGACACAAGCTGGAGGCGCGGGCCATATGGGATTTCTATAGCCACCTACAATCCCTCCCATTGTTGCACTCCGTCGGGAACGACTGAAAGAAGCCGACAGTGCGGAACGCTGAAATGGAGCTCCGTGTTCCTCAAACTATTCATTGGTGAGAAAGAGCAAATGATCCGGCTCTTTGTGGACCACTAAATGACTTCGCTTTGTTCTAAATAGAATTAAGAAGCGACGAATTTCCATTCCACAGATGCCAACTGCCAACTGACATTCAAATTCCAATCAATTTTTAGTGTAAATTCCTTAAAGTGCGCGTAGCGTCCCAGGACTTAACTCACCCAACAATAAACGAGGCAGTACAGTACACTTAATTCCATGTGCCCTTGAAGTTCTCAATGACAATGGCAATAGTTGAAAGTAACGAGATGCAAACACCCGGTATATTTAGCTTTACAGATCCGAATAATTCAATAAAATATTGACTCACATTCAGTATCCCTTGCCGGAATGAAAGCTCAGCAGGGGGAAGCTGAACAGATTGATCAGGTCATTGAATATTGAATCCATGAATATATTCAGCGTTAAGGAGTCAAGAGTCAATATTCACCAACAATAAATAAGATTGATGCGTGTCGAAGCCGCGGACAGCGCGGCTTGCTAAGATCAATGCAAAACAGTTCAAGCTAAAAAATCGTTTGATTTAAATTTAAATATTTTAAAATAATTTTTATATTTAATTTTATAACAGTTCTTGATTTGTACTGGACTCGGATTTTCTGTATTTTTGGCATTTTAATTAACGTTGATTCGGTGTCCAATTCGGTCGACAGTTGACACGAGACGACAGTTAGCCTGGCACATCTGGTTAGGAGCTGTAGCTGTAGTGGCCACTTTTCATTTGTTCGAGGGGTGAGAATGCTAATGAGTGAAATGTGTGCGGATGAACCTCCACTAAAAGTCACCCTTTTCATTTTAGACATCGCGGAGGGTTTCACCGGCACATTACGTAATGTTATATTATGGGGATGAGTCCATAAGGCTTGCTTGGCTATGGGGCGGAATTAAAAAGGGTCTCGAGAAATAGAATGAAAGCGGAAGGTTGATCTCTCTTCGGTCCATGCCATCATCCTAGTATGTAGCCGGACGAGGTATATAAGCAGATGAGGTTGGAAACCCACCGAGCCCCAACCGATATTTCATCGTTGACAAAAAGTAAATCCGGCTGTCAAGGGGTTGCTCTTGAGGGATGAGAGGGCCTCTTCGCCTGGTTAGGCATATGGCCAAAGGCGTGAGGTCTCCCAGTGGCCTGGGTCCTCCGACCAAAAACCCGGGCACGCTCTACGGAGGATGCACACAGGGACAGGGAGAGGATTCATAAATTATACTACTTAATTTTATTCAACTCTAATACTTCAGCACATTTCAGCTACCCATTATTTTTGCACAGCAAGACGTACAGACGTTGAGCCAAATTATATGAGAAATACTAATTTTTCTTTGCCAAACTACGGAACTAGTCCCGGAAGAGGAATATGGGTCATGTGAATCAAGACTAATTTAATTTAATCATTTAATTTAAATATAACTCGCGTTATAGCGTCTGCTAAATTCACGAAATTAAAAATCACATGAAAAATGAATAAAATCGACACCGAATGATAACATTTAAATACCTAATCTAAGAAAAAGTGGATTGATGTTAAACATCAGGTATCTCTCGAAAACGCTCGGCTGAAATTCTATGTAAAGACTGTAAAGATGAGTAGGTACAATCAGATTGGTTCATAAACCAGCAGAGTTTTGACTCAGTAAAAACCACAAAAGAATAGAAATGCACACCACAGCCCTCCTCGACTAAAGCATTGAATTGTGAATTGCGTAAAAAAACCAATGGAATAATATTATCAAACTGCTTCTGTTGATTGTTGTTCTTTTTCAAAGGCAAAATGTAACCATTATTGTCGAGTCCAACTGAATTCAATGCCATTTCAATGTCTCCCTTTTCACCCTCTCCACTTAATTCGGATTTACAAAAAAAAGCTAAAGCCAGAGCAGATGGTCATGTAAATTGTAAATTCACGTTTTTGCTGACGCTAGAGACTACAGAGATACTTTTTACTAAAAATCCTGTCATGGATGGACATTGATAGTTAGGTACGTCCTGGAACTGAAAGATGTTCGCTATTCTTGATAGTTTGGGTTATATATTTTCACAAGGTAGCATTAGTATACACCTGTGGACAGTAAAGAGGAATGTACAGGGTGACGCTAAATGTTTTTCTCTCCAGTTTCAAATTCTATTTTCTTCCTAGTTTCCAAATGAATACGTCAAAAGTCATCCAAATTTAACATTGACATAAACCATATTACAACGTGTTAAAAAGAAGCATATAATATGATTCATAGTTAAAAGATTGTAAATACTGTATGTACGCATAAGGTTAACTGATACATATTGTAGTTTAATTCTCAGATGCACAAATATTTACTTTACTATTTTCTTAAAATAATTATTTATTCAACCATTTTTTAGATTTGATTTCCGGAGAAATCGTAAACCATAGTTTATTAGTAAAATACATTTACTGTTAAAACCCTGGCACCTACACTTTCTGAACCGGGGAAGCATTTAAAACTAAATTGTTGTTACGATTCCCCCAAAACAGACCCACGAAGAGCGTCTTGGACATGTTTTCCCTAAAGACGATGATATGAGCTTCTCCGGTATGTTGTCTGGTGTGGAGTAATCGATTGTTTCTCTTTGGTCCTGACAGATGCAAGGAAAGACAGATCTTCATTTCCACCCTTCAACACTTTTCAATTTCCCTGTCCAGATTCCCCACTGTGGAACCTCAGTCGACAGCCCCTGTCCCACCTCCAAACACACACCCAGTCACACGTGGGCTCCAGAACTAGGAAAAGAAACCGAAACTTGAACACGACTTTCCCGTCCAGGCATCATCACTTCCCGTTTGTTTCCCTCTTCCTACCCATTTATTCCAATTCCCAGTCCGGAGCACCAGAACACAGAAATATAATTACTCCTTCCCTTGTGGGCTCTCCAGCCATAGAGTCAATAGGTTTATGACTATGACGCAAGGTCTGCTTCCGGATAAAACCAACTGCAACTGGTTCCAGGTCAAATGGACTCAAGCCGAATGGGTCAGAGGGTCAAATGACCATGAATAAATTTTGATACTATGGTCAATTTCAGAGGAGTCGTCCATAATTGCAGAAAGTTCAAAATCGCAGCGCATTCAAAATCGCATCATTCAATATCGCAGCACACCCAAAGTCCCAGCACTGGAACAAACAAATATTGACGTTAAATATGGTTAGGTTAGGTTAGATTACTGGTGCTAACAAGTAGTAATATTTAGTATTGTTTTGTTAGGTTAGGCTACTGGCTCTAACTACTTGTACGCTACCGCTGCGATTTTGAATGCTGCGTTTATTACTGCGCTGCGATTATGACGGTGCTGGCGATTTTGAACGTGCTGCGATTTTAGCCCTAACACAATTTCAGAGGGTCCCTATTTCAAACGACTGATTCTCAAATGAGCCCAAAGGTGACGAAATATCAGGTCATATGGGGCTAATACTTAAAATATTCCTATTTTGATTATGACCATTTGTCAGCAAATCTTGGAGACCATGCACTCTACTGCTATGTAAATGCCAGTGGTGATGGACAGAACGGTTTAACGACTCCCTGTTCTCTCTTTCCAGCATTTACGGCCCAGCCCGTCTTTTCCAATTAGGACAGGACTGGGACTTGGTTTCTGGAAATAAAACCCTCCCTTCCTTGACTTGGAAATGTGTTGAAGGAGTCAGAATAGAAGGCATTTGGGCCACTGAGCCAAACAGTTAATTACGAAAGGACCCCAAAAACAGAGCTATGTCTGTTCTGAGAAACTAATGGGAAATATGTAAAGGATCTCCTTTGATCTCTCAGTAAATACATAAAACCCACTTCAGAAACTCTACCAACTGTCAAGCTCAGGTGTGCTCTTGTCGTCCGACTTCTATATGCATATAGCCCAACTAATAGACTCTCAATTTCATACGCAGTCTGTCACTCATACTTTGACTTCTCAAATGCAATGGTACGAGTTGTTCACCAGTAAATAATTCTACCCGGTAATGAGATTTCCATATAGAAATATCCGTGTTGTCGGGTTCAAACGGCGAATTCGTAAAACAACGCTCAGGAATTTGTTGCAACGAATTTAAGTGGTATTCGCACAAATGTGATATATAAGCCTAATTCCGTTAGAGCTGAACTAGAATGACTAGAGCTCATCTGCGTTCCCCGTGCGGAACACTAATCTGTAATTAGTGACCATTCAAATCTTTGAGTATAAGTCTGGCATTCAGAGACTATACATAGACCAATATAGGCTTGCCTGAAGGATTTAAACCGCTTTGCCAAGGCAGGCGAACCTTGAAGTGGATTCAGCAAAGTTTTCTCACCGAATCATTCCATTTCCAGTTTCTGCACAGACCAACAACTAAGCCGTTATCCTGGAAAAAGAACTTTTGTAGATGGAAATCAATGTTGGATTTGGGCAAAGGGAATGAGAATGAATGGGTGGCTGAGACTTCTTTCTCTATTCTCCGATTATTGCCTAAAGGGGTCGATGACAAATGGACTCGGGCAAAATTGAAATTCAGGGAAAGTCCATGGGGTGTATTTTAAAAATGATGTGTTGATGAATTCCTCGTCCATTACTGAATTCATATATTTGTTAAAATCTAAACCCGAGAATATCCAAGCCAATACCCGAAATACATGTTTGAAAAGCGGAATACTTAAAATAAAAAGCTAACCTAACAAAGCCATAACCTAATTTAATCACAATTTATGGGCTTATTTTGGTTAAGTTAGATTAGAACAATGATTTGTTATTCGCTTGAACAAATTTTGCTAATTTTTCTTGGCTTCAGCGGTAAAATAAACTGACCTAACCTTGTTAAAATGGATACGCCGATCTTGGATAACTAAGGTTAGGTTATGTCAGAATTAATTTGGAGCTCAGTCTAATTGCCACATAATTTTAATATATTATTTCGGGCTGTGTTCGTTTTTAGTTAAATTTCGGCCAATGGACAATTTCGATTTGGCCGCGAGCTATTGACGGTGAAAGTTGTTGTAAAAAGCCCATTCCGCACCTCGAAGAAAGTCCTCAATGTTCTTATAGGTACTACCTATACCATACTATTGTGGCCTCCACCGCCGCCGTGCACCGTCTTCAGACTTTGAAACTCGAGCAAATAATCTTTTCTCCTCAATTACTTCCTCATCAATCTTAAGAGAAAACTTTGAGGTAGGATAAGATAAGAAAAGAGCCTCAGTTCTCATTCACTCTCGAAATTCGAAAGCAATCGTACAATTCTCCGAAGCCCTTCCACACCGCTCGATCGTCCTGTAGTAGCTCTGCTCCATATCTGATTCTGGAGTAAAAACCCATTTGTTTCACTTTTTTAGGTACAAAGTGAGCAAAATCTTATTCTGAATCATATATACGTTTCTTTTGAGCACAATGAATAATTAAAAGTTCTATAAAGGCTTTACTGTTTAATATTGCATATTCGAACGAAGATATGAGCTAAATTCCTTGTTTTAATTAACAAGCTATTCTTGAGCAAATAGAGTTGCATAATAATTGAAATTCAAGAATTTAATTTCAGGAGCAATAAGCGCTGCAAAGGCGCTTGAGAAAACAACCTGCACAATATCCAACTGTAAACCTTGGCAGACATTTCAAATGACAAGGAATTCGGCTGCCAGCTTCCAAGGACTGGCTTGGCTGACCAGACTTTTGCTGAACATGTCTAGAGTGAGAAATAGGCAAACCGCGTCCAACGTTGAATTCCCGTTGCCAGTAGTGTCTGATCCTATTCTGGATGATTCTGGAGAAAGAACAAAGCGGAGATTAGGAGGAGTGCACGTGGTGGGTTGTGGGCTGGACGAAGGCCCAGTTTCTGGGTGACAGGGACAAATTGAGCCAAGGGATAATCTTCCTTTCGTCAAACCCAACTTTTTCCCAAAAGAGTCATCAGTTGAGCCTCGGCTGGGCACGCTCTCGCCCGTTTCCTTCCCGTTGTCTCTCAACACACAAAAGTTAGGCTCCGGAAAATGTGGAATGCAGGGTGACGCTGTGTTCTACTAAATGACTTCTAGTAGGACACGGTGCTTTGGGATAATGGGGCTCATGTACTGGGGTCTCCGAGAAACGGACTTGCCCTTGATCAGTTGGGCGTCTGCGGATGTGTCCACTGATGACGCGTTTAATAGATCACTCTATAATTTAACCCTCCCCGAAAAATTCAAGGACGTACCTGCAAACCTGTTTTTGGTACCTGCAAACAGCCTTCGCATGAAATCTACCCTATTTTACTTATTTTTTAAAAACTCTATTACGCAATTCGTCGCGATGTACCTACTTATTTACCCGGATGAAGACCGAAGAAGCAAACCACAAACCATTATCGGAGACAAGTTCAAAATTGGATTCTTTGAAGTCGAAACCCCCTTCCAGAAATGCAATCCCGAAAACGCTACTTAAGATGGACAGGGACCTATTTCTTGAACTTGGACAGAGGATGAAGAATGATGTGACGAGCTAGAGTCGAAGAGATAAGGAGTTTGTGTAGGACGTAGGATGCTGCGGCTAGCCAGCTCATTGATTGATTGATGAGCTGTAGGTCATCCGGATGGACACAACTTCCTTGTCTTCGTCGTCGTCGTATTCTAGATGTACAAAACCTAAGCATCGTTTCTATTATACCCAAGCTCCAGTAATTTCGCTCTATTTCGTCTTGGTTTCAGTTTTTCTTGGACACAAATCTCTGTCGTTAGGGACAGTACAAATGGAAATACAGTATTCTGGATCAGACTGGAGTTTGGAGCAGCGAGGACAGCCAATGCCAAATTTTGTAGGCTGCCACTCAATAATTCTTTTGTATTCCATTTAATGCTAATGTGTTATATTGCTAATTAGGTTGAGATTCCAGTATGGTTTCGTGGAACCGTAAGTGAAATGTACATCGCTAGATCTACTGTTCGATACGAATTCAAATTAAAGTGTTGGGATGTACACAACTAGCTGCTAATTCCAGGATTCAAAATGTTTTATTCCCATGTTGTTCCCATGTAGTCTGATCTCTTGCAGCGATAGTCTGAACTTGGAACTTGGAACTCCCTTCATTGTATGTACTTGCTACACTGTAACTTCTCATTCCATAAACTCTGGTAACATTTTGACAGGCTGATTTTTCCTTTCCGCCTCCCAATTACCAAAATAAAGTGTTTGGTCGGTTGCTGATAGACACAGACAGAGGAGTTGGTTGGTTTGATTTATAAGCTCTTCCGCTCACTGTGTGGGTGTCAGCAGTGTTTGAACGCCAGGCCAGGTAATGCTTTCGTTTTCGTATTGTATGAACAGAAGGTTGTATTACGAGATACAAAATCTCAGCGGTAACCAGCATATTTCCAAACCCTACATGGAATTTGCAACTCCAGTGTACATTCTTATGGGAATCAACTTGCCACATTTTGGGTTGGGTTCGGAAATGTGACAAGTTGATTCCCATAAAAATGAAAACTGTAGTTGCAAATGCCATGTAGGGTATGGAAATGTGCAACCGGGTAGGTTGAGTTGACGAGCTGGCACCTTGCCTTTCGGGCTCTACCTTGGATTACCGATTTGGCATAAGTTCTGAATTTAGAAGCACAACCTTAACTGTGGACTATGTGGCTTTCTGATTGTATGAGTTTAAATAAAAGGAATATGCTGGTTCTGGTGCATTGTTTGTGTAGAAGAGGTAGGAAATAAGGCCTAAAACCGGAACCCGTTTTTCAGCCTCTCTCCAAGATGTTTCTCTGTGATAAATCCCACTTAGAACTTTAACACTTCTTTACACGAGATTTGAGTTGGGGGGCTACTCCTTCGGCCCTAATTTATGGGAGAGGAAGAGGGCGTGTTGCCTAATTCTCCTTTCATACTTTTAATAACCTTCGCACCACTATACTATACAACACAACTACCCACTTCATATCCCAGACAATGCAATTCAACCGATCTTTTGAATGGATAAGGCCCTTACGGGAATTCAAACAAATCTACTGTGACTTCTAGGCTCGTTGCATCAGCATGTATTCAGCATTTATTTCTGGCTGCCTTTGCGTATCCGAAGTTTCATTAAAATAACCACGGTCGAAAGTCGATCAAATATAATTGAAAAGGATTATTTAAATGGGAACGAAACATGCTTATGAATATAGTTTTACATAGTCTTGTGGGCAAGGACGCAAAATTAAGCTCTCCGAAATTTTTTTCCGATTTTTAATCCTAACCTAACCACAAAATAAAAATCAATATAGCATGAAATTACACCAGAATTAGATTTTCAGTCAGCTCAAATTACCTTCACAGCCTCAAATGCCGGAATTTCAACCTCGTAAAAGTGGTTAACTGGGAGGACAATATTTTCGGTTATTATGGGTATCTGAGCTCAAAGTTTTGATCCGGGTTAAAAAAAAACCGAGTATTTGAAACTCCTACAGCCTAATAACTACAATAAATTATTGTGTAGTGTGGATCGCATATGTTACAGTCGCCGTCTATTCTTGCTGGAATCTAGATCCCATATCCCAAAGAAGGGCTAGACGGTCAATATTTAAACTTCTGTTATTGTTATTATGCTGGATGCAGCGACACCAACTGCAGTGAGTGGTGTTCAACGCAGTTTGATATTCGTTGAGACATTTTCACCCCTTTATTAAAAGATACCGAAATGGAGAATGAAGCCGTTTGAAGGTTCTAAAAAGTGCGTAGGCAGGCTGTCTATTACACTATTAAGGGGCCGCGGAGACGGAAGTGTAATGGAATGTCCATAATAATAATCATCACTAACAATGGCCCATGCAGATACTCAGAGTTTCTACATTTACCCTTGAACTTGAATTCGAGTTTAAACTTCTAGTCTGTCTGCTTGCAATAAGACACGGCAAACCCAAACACATGCTGAATGCGGAATGCGGATGCAGAGCCTAGGATGCACATAGAGAAAGATAATCAAGAGAAAGTAAGGTTGACAGTTCATTTTCACTTAAAGTGAGAGGGCGGAGCGGGGAAAATTCTCGTTTTGGTTCATAATTTTGACGCAAATGAACTTTATTTCCAGTTCCACACCCCGCATCACTTTTTTCTGTGGCTCCACACGCAAATTAACTTTTACTTTCTGGTATTCCTGCTTATTCGCCTCAATTAATTTCATATCGCTGGTATTCAGGCATTGACGGCGTACTTAAAATAATGCACAATTTAAGCTTAAAGCAAAACAATAACGAAAAACGACAGGTGTGCGCTGAGCACCTTGATTATTTACAAGAAGCAGAAGTGTAATGGAAGGCATAATTAAGCTTTACCTACATAATTTAACAATACACGATACACGACATGAAAGGAAGGAACTGGGGTGAGGTTGTATAAGTGGGTAGCATATTTAACAAGTCTACATATGATTACACACTACCCGGTTAATAAGCGGTTCCGGCTCTACCTATTCCTTTACACACATACTAAACCGCTGCTATAATAAGGCACTTACCCTGAATTTTAATGATGGCCGTGGTGTTTAGGTAAATAAGCTCCCATGTTGGATTTTGGAATCGGAAGCGAGGGAGCGGAAATATATACCTATCTCTGCCCAATGCAATTATGCGGCGTTGGTACATCTGTAGGCAATCGTAGGCATATAAAAACTTATTACATATCTGTATACCGTCGATACAAACTACAAAATGAAAATGAAAATCGAGTTGAGGCATGATCCGTGCTGAAACTTCAGTCACAGGGTAAAAGTTTGTCTATGCAAATCTGCATTATGTATACAAGTATGGTTCAACTAAAAGCAAATAACTTTCTCCAGCATCGTAGTCAATAGACAGCAGGTGTATGTTTTAATTAAATTCAAAATTATAATGATTCTAACGCTATAGATTTGGATCAAAATTACAATACCGATTGTATACGTATGTACCTTACACAGAATAAGCGGGCCCAGCACAGATACAATGCCAACAGAATTGTGGGTATATATAGGCAGTGCTACCGACTAAGGACTCATCCTCCGATTGTATTTTACTATTGTTTCTGCTCGACACGGCATGTGATGAAGGAAAAGAGACTTTCCCCCAAAACTCATCCCGTATCAGTTTCATATTTAAAAGGGAGAAAGTTAAACTTTTTTTTATACAACTGGAGACTATGAAGAAGTTAGTTTGGAAGGGCGTAGAAAAGGGGGGTCCTGGGAAACAAATCATAGTCTTCATGGCGGAGTGTATAAAGTCAAACTCAACTTGTGTCTCTCTGATACTGTCGTTATTTATGGATGACTCTGTTGTACATTTTAAGTTTTTGAGGGAGACAGGGAATTACAAGTTGGGAGGACTTGATGGAGATACGAGAGAGAAAGCGAGGGACTTTCACTCCATATCATCTGTTACCGTCGCCCTGTTACCGCATTTCGGTCAGGTTTCCGGTTTTAGGTCCGTCAGATACTCGGTTGTACATTGGACCCTATTAAAATTTATAATATTCGGTTTTCAGGCTCGTTTAGGAATACGAAATTTCCGAACTTCGATATGAGCAAGAATTTGAGACATAAGATAACAAACGTCCTCAATCAAAGTCGACAAATGCATTGAGTTTTCGTCAGCCAGACAATAAACTATGTATCTATCCTGTAGGCCTAGTTCTCTGTTTATGTTAACGATGTAAATACAAAAACAGCGCATTTTTTTTGCTTGGCCCTGGGTGAAAGGTCGCTAACATAAGAGATAGGAGAAAGTTGGATATCAAAGGAAGAAAGTCTAAAGTTTGTGAAGAATTAATTCCCTCCTGTTTCACTTGTGTCATTCTAAGTTTGGGACCTACACAAGTCGGGATCGGGAACTTATGGGAGCCACTGTTTAACTTGAACCCACCTTGTTAGCCTCTCGGCTGCTCCCACCAAGCAACCTTACAGCTCAGATGCAGTGGATTGGATTGGATGGACTGTAATTCTCTGTAAAATGGCACTCAAAATTGGACTCAATCGTAACACTACCTCCTCCGCCTAATGAGTTCATCCTCATCTTTTATGCAGGGTTCTCGTTCCAATATTCAAAACCCTGTCTTGACATCATCCTGTCAGCCCTACTGTCACGTCACAACACATGGCGCTCAATCCCTATGTTTCCATTTTTGTTTATAATTGAATGGAAAAACTCGGCGGAACCTTTTTGAACAGAATAATAAAAGCTACCCTCGAGTACTGTACTGTTGTAATATTTAATTAAATATTCTGTTTTGGCCAACATAGTAGGTCGATATTTCTAGTTTCTAATGCTACGAGCATAACCGCTGACACAACTAGCGCTGTATGTATACTGTATGTATACTGAACCCCCTTCCAGGAATTCGAATCCAGCAAGAACCGTGGATCGCTACATTGCTTCTGCTTGCCCAGAATTCTTCCACACTAACGGAGATAAATAAGACGTTTCTATTTTTTTTTCTGGAGGTGGTATGGGGTATGGTGGAAGGTGACATTGAAGGAGCCCAGCACGGATGAGGAGATAATAAGAATAGATGCGAGAAACGAGGCGGTGGCTGGATGCTGGATCAGAAGATGATCTTTGCTGGTTAGACGATCCTATACATTCGTCCATTCTGCCTTGAAATCCTTTACCAAGTGTGAGTTCAATTGTACGACTGGAGCAATAGCTTGAATCCTGAATTGCGGGGACACTGAGGAGAGAATTGAGAAGCGGAACATTCCCCAGCATGCCTAATTTCATTAAAAGCGTCACATTGAAGTGTGGCAAATGAATGTCTTTTCTCCTGACATCCCGTCTCTCTGGATTTATCTCCGTTTTTTTCGTGCTTCTACTGGGCTGTATAGTCGTGTACAAAGAAGTCCTCTGTGTACTGTGTACAAGCCTTCTTTTTCATCAGCCTAATAGAAGTGGAGAGGAGGAAAAACCTTTCAGACTCCGTCCCAGCCGCACTCACATACAGGGAGAAAGTTTCTGGGTAAAAAAGTTAGCATTTTCTTCCTTGAAAGAAAGCGAGGCGGCGGTGGTTCTGGAGAAAGAAGATAAGAAAGAGCCACGGAGAAAGAAAGAGATCCAAGCCAAAGGCTTTCTCCGTCGTCCTATCTGGAAACTCATGTCAAGTCAAAGAAGCACTGCTAAAACCATGAGCGAATTAAATGTAGAAAGT
>JAQFYT010000961.1:0-19485 GCA_034694925.1 Ceratophysella denticulata
ACTGTGCTGTACTCCCGCCAGCATTAGAAAGTGGGGTTTCGGGGGTGGGCAATTAAGCTCGTTATATTGTAAGATATTAAAATTAACATGGGAAATACAGTTTAAATATGGCACGCGCAACGTATCTTTCAAACTGTGGAAATCAATCTTACGTTAGAAAATATCTACAGAATCCTGCTAAAGACTACCTACCTACAGATATTATTGTAACATGCAATATCATGTAATCCAGCCTGGTCGGAAAAAGAGTGCATGAGAAAGTGTTTTATACAACTTCTTTCTTCTTTGATATATTATTCGTTATTCTGCATCCCCCTCGGGTCATGTTGTTGAACCCCGGATTTGTGATGCAGTACATGTTAGCACGGAGGACCTACACAATATATCTACAATGGTAGAGATATGTACGAGCTTCAAGGAAGCTCACGGTAATGGTACTGAGTGGGCTCATGGGGAAGTCCCATGATTTTTAAGAACTCAAGAAAATTACTCCGTTCTCTGCACCTACAATAGAACCAATGCAATCAATCAAACAAACAATCCGTCCATCTATGGAATAATGAACGTCGATCATTTTTTTCTGCTAATTAGTTCTGGTTTATGAAGGAACACGAGAGATTGAGATATTTATCAGTTCTCTAATGAGTCCATCCAACGAAGAGTGTTGTCTTGTTTATATTGCAAAAACTTGATCAACCCTGTTTAGCGTCTACGTTCGGCGCCGAATTGTCGCTGCCATCCTCTTCGTTCGACGAGCATTGAACTCAAAATCCAGGAAGGAATTGAGCATCGACATTGTCGGCGGACTGGGCCGAGTTGAGACCTGAGACTGGGTGCCAGTGCCAGTTAGACTATTGTTGCCCAAGGCGGAGCCGCATTCTGCAAATGTCATTTATGAGCATCTTGAAACCCTCGATTTCGCAACGGGTTTTACTGCAAATTAGTGTGTACCTACTACGTCTTAATTACTTATATAAGCTCAATAGAGGAATGGCCTTGGTCACATTTTTGTGGACGCTCTTATGCAAACCCGTAAAAATGAGGTCTAAGTCTAACAATAAGCAACGCAATCGAAGAGTTTTGTCCGCCTATTAAGAAATTGATGAGTTTTCGGCCTGGGGCTCTCTGAATTTAATTATAATTATAATTTGAAGAGTCTGTGTAGCATGGAAATATATCTATTAATAGACCTGGTAATGTAGTTAGCCCAGACTTGCAAAAATCGAGAGATGAATTTTAGCACAGTAAAGGGTATGAGGTAATATTACAGTTGGGCAAGTAGAAATAATAATTTCTATTTGTATACCACTCACTTTGTCTGTATTATCCTTCAAATTCAATGAAACCCAAAGAAGTCCGTTTGTCTACCTGTTGTACTAATCCTATCCCTGCATATTATGCAGTATTTGAAGAAGCAAACGGAAATATCAGCTGAAGGGTTAGAAGTTACACAACACGACGCATCATCATCCTCGTCTTCTTCGATGGTCTAAGTCTGTGAAGGTCTTTTGAATCCTTCCCATCATCATGTCGTCATGTTGCAGCTTTGTTCCATAAGTACAGATATTTGCCTACCTTCTACCGTGTATAAAGGTAGAAAATACGTTGGCGTCATGCATTGTGATTATGTCATCGTTGCAATTAGCTGAATGGCATGTGGAATACAACGAATATATCAGCGTCGTCAGTGAGGGATGAGGGATGAATACATTATGCGTTTGAATGACTGGTACCAGGATGTACTTGCATTAACTGTCATTTGGTATCTAAGTAGCACACTAGAGATACTACGCTCAAAATTCTCGCGGATTGATGATCCAACAGCGTACGCCGAATTGTGACGTAGGTAGTGGGTAGTAGAGTCGGTACAGGAGAGAATTTAAATATTTGATTTATGATTCGGTAAAACCGGTAAATCGATGATTACAATGTTTTACAAGATCACTGCTTTAATGATCCAATATTGCCGCAAAATAAGTATGATGCGATTAGAAATGGCTTCTAATGTTTGCTGAATAGTTTCTACTATGTACCGCATTCCCTAATGTGATCAGTAATTGCATATCGAGTTGACAATTCTTGTCCATCTATTTGCTTCAAAAGCACAAACGAAAATGAACGAAAAAGTAGGAGTTATTACTTAACAGGGACCTAATCTAGAAAAAGTTGAATAATCTACAGATGCCTCCGAACTAACGCAAATACTGTTTTGAATTTAATTTCAGGTTTCATGCTGGGGAGACTGACGAAGGCTTTCATTCTACTTTACACAAGCTCATCCGTATCCTTAGCAGGACGTTCTGGTCGTTTTTCCGGAACCATTTCAATCTGTGGAGCTTCATAATGGTTGGGAGACACTGGTTATTTCGTGTGAGCGTTGGAGCGAACGCTTTTGTTCTCTTCTACTTCGCACTCTACTCCACAACGTCCACATATCCTACAACGACCACGCCGCTGGATGTTAGTCCAGCCAGCAATGCCATCGTTACTAACAAGAATTACAACAGCGACGCTTCGAGTCAAACCTTTGATCAAATCGGGGACGGGAGTCGGGTCTTTGCTCCGTTCTCACAGCAGCCCGGACTCAGAGGAGCTTCGGAGTCAATGCAAGTCCAGCAACAGCAGCAACCTGACAATAATAACTCCGAGAATCAAGCCAGGGAGGTCATTGATCAGCCCATGGATGAGGTCGGCCCAGCTGCCCCCGCCCCAGAAGACAATTCCAATCCCATGAGCTCCAGTAAAGGGATGAGTGAGCAACCGAGTAGTAATAAAGCCGTGAAGGAAATTCCGCTGAGTCGTGAAAGGGCTCATGCGGACATGGAGTCCGTTGATGAGATTATCAATTTGAACAATGTTGACGATGAGAATGAGAGTGAGGCCAGGAAACCGTCTCCATCCCCAAGTCCACATACGAAGCTATTTCCCTGTGATGACCTCACGCCCAGAACACATTTCGGCCAGCGTGGTCCCTTCTGGGTACTCTACAATTACTTCAAACCCACCCGACTCTTTTCCTGTGACGAGTCCATAACCTACACGACCCATGCCGACTTTACGTTTCTGGACAATTTGATTCCACTGCTGGAGAGATGGCAGGGTCCAGTTTCCCTCAGCCTCTATGCCCCGGGAACGGACTTCAATGAGTCCATGAAACGGATTCATTTTCTGCGGGAGTGTCTGCCCAGTTCAGGGCTCGTGAAGGAGTTCGTAAACTTCCATCTCTTCTTCGACTACAAGCATACGCCGAAAATGAGGATTCCGAGTGACCCCAACACAGTCCCAGTGAATTGCAGTGCCTACACCTCCGTCGACATTCGGTTCGGTGAGAACCTCCCCACCTACAAAAAGACCAAGAAACTCCCATACCCCGTGAACGTCGCGAGAAATGTGGCCCGAGAAATGGCCACAACCCACTACATCCTCCCCTCGGACATTGAGCTCTATCCGAACCCCAACATTATACCCGACTTTATTGACATGATCCGTCGGAACTCGACGGAGCTCCAGAGACCCAATCCCAATAAATTATTTGTACTTTCAATCTTCGAAGTGGAGTCGAACGTCTTGGCTCTCCCGCATGATAAGACGGAGCTCATCCACATGTTGGGCAATAAAACTGCCATTCCGTTCCATAAGTATGTCTGTGCTACCTGCCATCGCATTCCGAAGGCCAAGGAATGGCTCAGTGCGAAAGTAAAACCGGGACTGAATGTGTTCCATGTCGGGAAGCGATACAAACCCTATCATCGCTGGGAACCTATTTACATTGGAACCAAACTGGACCCACTCTATGACGAGAGACTGACCTGGGAGGGACGAAGTGATAAAATGACGCAGGTGAGCGCATAATGAATGTATTTGCTGGTTTGGCTCAATTTGTCAATGCCTTGTTTTCTCGTTAGGTAAAGAAATAATACTAATTTTCGTTTCTCACAGGGTTATGTGCTATGTGTTCTGGACTACGAGTTCCATATTCTTGACAATGCCTTCCTAGTCCATCGCCCTGGAATCAAGACGACGAAAATGATTCCTAGTAAAAGCCCCGTTGTGGCCAAGCAGAATACGGTCATTGCAAAAATTATTCTGCCTGAACTGAAGCAGCTGTACGGGTCACGCAGTGGTTGCTACATGTAAAACTTCGTCCTGACAAGAAATCAATGCAAATAGGAGGCTACAGAGACTGAACAAGATCTATGGAATAGAAATTCAAGAAATTCCTAGTTTCCTAGTATAAAGATCCCTGTGTCATTGGCTCTCGGTTTCTGCCAAACTTCATTCGCCCGTCGTCTGCTCAAGAATACGTTCATCTCGTGTGGTCCGTCCAGAAACGATAATCTTGAACAAACTAGATACATAGAGTGTGCCTAACACCTGTAGCCAAGGTCCAATGGATTCGGACGGCGTTTAGGTTTAAGATATTTTAATTAAATCTTAAATGTTGACTACTGAACAAGAGATTTTAGTTAATGTACCTGTGTGGACAATCATGAACCTGAACCTGAATTCAAGAGTTATTATCTATTCTCATCCTGGAATATGTAATTGAAACCGTGTAAGCCGAAACCATAGTTTCCAACCCCAAACATTGAAACTAAATACTTTAATAGGCTGCATTTTATTTATTGTTATTACAACCTTCTTGTCCATGTTCGAATAAATTAGATTTAGTGATTAAGTTTATAACTCAAGCCGTATTTAACTGAAGTGACGCTGTAATGAATAATTAAATATTATATCCGTGTGAGATTTCTGAAATTAGAATTTCGATATATGTACTAGGTATTTAAGAACTAGCGAATATGATTGTTTCTTGTTTCTAATACCCATCCCTCTACATTTCGTAATTCATTCGTGACATAATAAATACTTTGCCACATGTTATTATAATTCTAATAGATATACATATGACTTACTTAGAGTGCGAGTGCACCGTGCTACAGTTTGGATTGTATATTTTGAGCAGTTACTTTTTGCATATCAAGCAAAACCTCTTGAAGAGCTAATTTGAAGTCCCCTGCGTTGGTAGTGGGATCCGCATTGAAGGCTGAAATTCCAAAGCTCATGTCGTTGTTTCTAGGACTGTAGCAGCATCCGTAGCCGTCCGGAACAAGTGGCCCGTAGCACATAAATGCTTCATTTACTGACGGGACCTGTGATTTGAACAGAAATATATAAGTACTGTTGCAGAATTTAAGATTATTTGGAATAAATTGACTTGTATGTTGGGCCTACTTGACTGGTGGACAGACGAAAGTGAGTGGAGATAGCGTAGCCTTTGTCCGAGAAGATCTCTGGGACAGGAAGTCCATTTTCCTTCGCCACTAATTTGAGTCCAAGCAGATGACGATCAACCCCGAATCCACTTACAGCTTGGGCGGCGTAAAACTTGTGTCCTTCAATTGCTTTCTTCATGGTTTCAAACTTGTGCTCCACAGATGCTTTCGGATTGTTCAAAGCGTTCGAAAATTCCAATGACTCGGATGAACAGGAGCGTATGGTTTCAGTTCTACCTCCTGCGTACATTCGCGTTGATGCTGACTCGTAATGAGCACACGGAATACCATGAACTCTGCACAGGAATGATTAGTTTGGTTTGGCTACTAGTAAACAGCAAACGAAATATCGGACTATATTTAACAATAGATGCATAACACAAATAACTTACCTGTGGAATGCAGTTTGAATCGCCATTTGTATATAGCTGTCAGGACTGAATTTACAAGTCTTTATATAGTCTTTCCCATATTTCTTGAACGTGAAGCAGGCCATGTCCAAATCATCGATCAAACTTTTCAAAAAAAAAAATACAATGTTATTTTATTATATGCGCGAATCTCTTAGAAAAACTTTGGTTAAAGCATTAAACTTACTTTCCAAGATTGTTACTCGCAGATGTTATGTTTTCGCTGAATTTCTCGGTAACATTAAATGGAAGCTTTACAGGATCCTGTAATTGTGTACTTTCCTTGACCTTCTGCAGTAAGGGCTCATAGTTATTCAAATTATTGAGGATGAAGTCCATTAGGTTAGCAATCGGAGGTCCTTCAGCAGGGCTGTGTTCGTAGGTCAGACCACATTCACCTTCACTACCTACAATGAACTGAATCGTTTTGTCAAACCATCGGTTTCCAGAATTCGTACGATTCCCATGAATCATTTGTAGAGCGGCCACAGTTTGTTTCTCACTCTTGGCCAAGTCTTCAACGCCAGGGACGTTAACTGAGCCCTTGGGGCTTTTCAGAGGTCGATTTGGACGGTCAATTGAAACTAGGAATAAGGCCTCTTCAATTACTTTCATGGAAGATTGGTTCTGCTTGTCCTTTTTGAAGGCTTCGTAAACTGTGCCCCAAGTATCCCGATGCTCCGAAGTGAGAATACCGATTGGCTGTCCATTTAGTCCACTCGTCACTTCTACAATGAATTTTAGTTGTCGTAAAATCTCTACTGGATCAATTACTTTTCCATCATCTCCAAAAGCCGGAACCTTGTAATAATAATTTTTGTAGGCAACAACAAAGTGACGACTGTGGGGATGATAAACGAGGACATCTTTGGATTTCCCAGGATTACGATTCGTGCCCAACACTTTGTTATATTGAGACATATCTAAGGCCGCTTTTCCCATTCGATCTGGTGTGATTGTATTGTTGTCAATAGATTGCTTGTAGAGAAGAGCACCGAAAATCATCTTTGCAGCATATCGGAGTTGGTCATCCTTCGACTTGAAGTCTTCAACAGGGAAAACAAGGCCAGGGCTTGAGAATATTACAACTGGAGAACGATATTCCAAATATGCTGAACTCAACCACCAATCAGCCAGCTGAATCAATTATTATCGAATTAAACGTCAATCAAAATCAAAAATTGTCACTATTGTTCATATAACTATGTACTATGTAAATAAATAGTAGCTCTTTACCCAATTTTCGTGCTTCCTAGCACGATCTTCCAGAAGAGCCTGTAACTTCCGCCCAGGTCCATCATCTGCTCCGAAGGATTTCACAAGTGAAAATGTATGCTCAAACTCTTGATTATTGAGCAAAGGTTTCACAGACCTACAAATGGATAAATAATACATGTTGATTAATCCGAACAAAACTCTAAAAAATGCTTAAATTGCATTGCTATTGGTATTGTTTATTACCGAACATATTTAGTCAGAGTATCATTCAGTGGCGGTACAGGAAGACGAGGTAATTTTTCAGTCGGTGAGCCTGTTACTGGCGAAGATTTAGAACTCAGTGACCCAGTCCCAGTAGAAGAAGAACGGTTATATAATGTTGTTGAAAAATGCTTGATTCCCATAGGGCTAAAGGGATTCATAAAAACGCTTGGTTCCTTATTCGACGGATGCGTTTGGCTATAAGGAAATCTTGTCAAGGAATTTCTATTCCTAGCCAGGGCTCCCACCATTCTATTGTATTTATACGTCAATAAGGCAACCTTTGACATCTTTTAGAGCGATCTGAAATATAAAGTCAAAAGTTCACGATGTAATTACATACAACATATAAGGAATGCGTTGGCTTCAGGTCACAGTTTCGTTCGGCTGCGGTGCTGGAGAACCGAATTAAATACGTTGTACGTGATAAGCAAATGGTACAAATTTTGACAATTAACCTGAGACTTTAGCAATGAAAAAATTGACACTTGATGTCAGGTGTGCGTGCCAGGCTCGAGCGCTGATTGTGAGATTCGTTGTCGATCACGCTGTCAGCTGTTGCCACTACTGGGTCATGTGGAAAGTCAATCTCAATAATTTAACCGAACAATAAACAGACTTAACTTCTGCTCAGCTGAGCTAATCGTGCTTGAGCGGAGAACAATGACAACAAGAACTGACAAGTGCGGCTTACAGCTTATGTATGTTTAAATTTATTCCTATGTAGTGCATAGTAGGTAAGTAACAAGTGCATGAAGAAAACGACCTTTGATCAGCTCATCAACTCTGTTTAGCTCAAACCGCGGGTAATAATTAAAAAAAAACTCAAACTCGGAACCTCACAAGAGCTTGGCAGACACAATTTTACTTACGAAATATGTATATGTAGCTTATAAGCTAGCACCCACGCCACGACATGCCCTTAATCAGATGAAATTGAAAACCTTTGACACAACCATAGAATTTACAACAAAGTATTTTCTAGTGACGACTAAGCAATCATGATACAATTTATAATTCATTAACAGTTTGAATAGGCTTAAGATGATCCCCGGATCTTTAGTAAAGATTCTCCATACTTATGACGACCCGTTTATATGGTGAATGAATGTATGTATCATTATGCATAATGAAATTCCATTTGAATAACAAAACTAACATTGTCAGCCCGCGCCTAATTTAGGAGTTAACTAATTACGTGTGTCTAATTAATTTACAAAATTTTATTATACCTATGTATATTCCGTAGTTCGTGATGAAGCCTAAATGTATTTAGTTTAGGTATGTGTGTTATGAAATTTCGTCTGTAATTTTTATTTCACCCTTCTACCATCGACATAACTTGTTGCATTCGTCGGCACATCCAATATATGTATGTTCGTAAGACTGGATAGGGTCCCCATAGCGACTATGTCCAAGATGTTCCTGCAGTTGTTTTGTTTTGTCAATAGTAAAATATCATGAACGCGAGATATATTTTTGAAGCCGATAAAATTCTTTCTAAAAGCAAAATAAAGGAATACCAATTTTCCATTTCCTTACACAGTTAAAAAGCAGACATACTCAGAGAACAAAGTCCTTTACGGATTCCATATCGATTAACTGAAACTGACAACTGAGCGTAGAACGACAAGTCAGTGTTTGGGGCATTTAGCAGAATGTCGAACCAGGAAGGTGCTCCACCGCCCATTAAACCACCTGAAATTGACATAAGTCCACCAAGCCCGCCTAGAGATGGAGAGGCTGGTAAACATCCGCGGAAGTCCGTCACGCTGGACGTCAAAGAAAGAGCAACGTCTGGGGAAGTTCGGAAGTCCATGACGTTGAATGAGGGTGCTCGGAAGATTTCTGGAAAGCTGGGCAGTACTGGGCGTATGCTCAGTTTTAATAAAGGTAGACCTCCTCCGCCGCCGGTGGTGGTGGAAGAGGAACTCCCGGCTCAGGACTTTGGCACCTTTTTGGCTGAACTGAACTTTAGGTCAGCACCGTTCCTTAGTGATTCATTTTTCGTCGTCAAAAATTCCAATATCAATTTAATTATTTAGATGTGCGGATGAAGCTTTTGATATTCTCATGAAATTCAAGAGTATTGAGACCAAGGAACATGTTAAAGTTATGAAGAAATTTGATGAAGCATTGCAGCTCTATGTTAAGGAAGTTAGAGCAGTTAAGGAAATATTTCAAGTAAGAATTGAAATTTATTCAACGTTACAAAATTTTCATTGGAATTCCACGACCAATCTAGCTGGAAAGCGCTTTCACGAATTGATTTTTAATTTCTAGGAAAACAAGGACAAGCCATTGCTTCTGAAGTATACTCCCCCAAGTACGAATCTAATTTAGCATTTTTCACGTAAAAGCAGTAGCCGTTGTGTTAAATAAATTGTATTCAATGTTCGTTTACACTAGTCGCCGGAAGAATTTGGTGGGTCCGGGCTTTCTTCTATCACATCAAGAGAACAGTTGTAAAATACAGAACTCAGCATGATGTCATTAGCACGGATCTTGGTCAATTGGTTCGCTCAATTTCATTTTGATAAATTATTTGCTATTTAAATTTACATTTCAGTTAAAGGTTCTGATAAAATACAATTATTCAGGCTTGTCAAGAATACCTAAGTCTGGCCCGAGAGATGAAAAGCTATGAAGACACTTGGTACGCCAAGTATTGTGAAGGTGCTTCGAAAATTATGAATTCTAGTCTTCGAAAAAATATATTTACCAAAGTAGCTGCGGGAAAAGAGTGTAAGTGCATAACGTAACGTTCATTAATTGCGTTTGGAATTCACCGAATTTGGCTAATTAGTACCTACCTATTACATGACAGTGGGTGACAATTTGGAAGTGAGTAAGAGCAAGAAAGTGTACAAAGTGAATTTGCCAAAAGATGTTATGGAAATGATTCATGAAGCCCTTCATCTTGAGCAAATGGGTTATCGAATCTCGGAAAATGTGAGCAATATCGCCTTGCAAAGAAAGTCATACGTAACCAATAGTCGAGTCCTTGGCACCATTTTGGATAATTATTACGAAATTCGACGAAATCTACGACCTGCTGAGGTAACAGTATACCACCTATTTGTGTTAAAACCAAAACAGGTTATGTATATGCGGTGAAAAGGTAGAGTTATGTAAGTAAGCTTAATTTTCCAGACTGTACTGATGGAGAAACTAATCAAGGAAATGGAGAAGAATTTTGACCAGGGCCTTTTACGTCTCAACTGGACAGCATTGGGAATTCCGGATTATGCCACGGAATTAAATGGTCATGTCCAGTATTTCGAAGGTGTGGTTGGGCAGGTTGGACTCCAAACGAATTAGTTTCGTATTTCATTTGATTTATGGAAACTATAGTTCCATCATTGTATTTTCTCAGGTGAATAAAGTGGCGAAGGATATTCGTGTGCGTATCTTCACTTTGAAGAATTGCCTCCTTTTCAAAGAACCTCCATACAAGAACAAGAAATATAATTTGCCGATGCTGGATTGTTGGGTAAAATCAAGTTGAAATCAAGTAGTTATACCATTGTTATCGCTAGGCGACGGATGCAGTTAATCTGTAATGTAATCTTTATGGCATTATTTTTACAGGATTTTTTCCAATACTGGGAAAAGTACCGTATTCGAGTCTGGGAAAAAATGTTATTACAGTTCAATGGGCTTCCAACTTGCTTTCTAAAATTGGAAACATTAATTTATAATACTTCTACGGGGAAGCTGAAGCAGTTTCGTCCGTATTTCATCAAATGGGAAAAACATGTTTTTCACTTTCTTGCAAAGTATGAAACGGATTCACCCAATTTAACCGGCTTTGCCTTAACTGTTCTGATCACACTTTAATTGGCCTGTAGGGTTGTCATTCGAAGTTTGTATTCTTTCGAGAAGAGAATGATGAGTACGGATCCACTATTTGACATCGAAGCAGTTTTGCACACACCGGAAATTCGCCTCACTCCAACCCCGCATGAGATTTTCAATATGTTCACTGCTGGGGCCCGGGACTGCGTGTATGGGTCAAAGAAGTTTGTGCGTTGGATGCGCGGTACTTGTATGGCTGCTCCGTCCGTCTACCAAGGAGCCGATACTGAGCGTTTTGTCTATTCATACTTTCTGGATATTGGGCGATTGCCACGAGTTCTCCAACAACTTGTACAAATTCAAGAAAATGTTCAAAAAATGCTTCGGAGCATCTGGGAGCATATGAAACAGTAATGATTGACCATGACCAGCATGCGGTATGCTTAGTTTTACTTGATTTTCTCTAACCCTGATTTTCTCGATATTAGGTATAGAAAGTTTAAGAATCTCTGGCGTTTCAATAAGGAGAAAACAGTGGAAGGATTTGCGAATAAAAATCCTTCCGTCACAATTTACGACGACAAGATGGGGTTTTACACACAAATTGCGTCTCGAGTCGCTGAAATGCCCATGTATCGAGTAGAAGGGTGTATCCGGATCTCCATGCGTCCGCTTCTTACCGCCATTTGCAGACATTCCAGAGAATGGGTAGTCAAATTAGGACAATTCCTGGCTGCAAGTACAAAGGATCTCAACAGCGACTTTGACCGAATAGTTTCGGTAAAGTAGCCCTAATTCTGATTGATAATTAAGTTATACATTTCAATTCTGTATCGAATAATTGTTTAAATTCCAGGATTACGAAACGGATCTGCATATCCTACCAAGGTCTGTAGAAGAACTAAAAGCCGTATTCTTGACGATTCAGTCAATTCAGGACAACACAATAAATATGGAAGCTACCTACAAGGATTTGACTACTCGTTATGCTGTTTTGAAACTCTACAACATCGATGTTAGTTCAAAATCTTGTTTTACTACTTATCAGCATTGGCTGTAACAATACAACCTAAACATCCTAATCTTCCTTCGCATTTATGCAGGTTTCTGAAGAAGAGGAGCAATTGCTGGAAGAAACTTGGAAAAGATGGCAGGCACTGTGGCTTCACGAAGTCAAAGTTGTGACGAAGCGTATGGAGCCCATTAAAGGCAGATTCACAAAGATTACCATTCAAGAACGAGATCGTTTTCGAGCCGAAGTTCTTGCTTTCGTCAAGCGATATTACGAAAAAGGTAAGGGGTACGCAAAACTTCGAAGTTGTCGTCCTAACTCAACATTTTATTTTCACGGTTTTCAGGACCTGGAACCGTCGGATCCAATCTCGATAAAGGTGTTGAGCTTCTCGAGGTTAGTAAACGTGTATTCCACGAATTTATTGATTCCAGACCTTCATAAAGAGCATTATATTTATTGTTTTTTTTTTAAATTAGGACTTCCACGATGAATACAAAGAAATGGAAAAGAAGAAACTAGATATGGTTAACTCAGAAAAACTCTTTGGTCTGGAGTTCACTTTGTACCCTGAACTTGCGGAAATGTACAAGGACATGGAGACAATGGATGTCTTGTTTGGTCTTTACCTGAGCCAAAAGGTATATACCAACAGTATTGACTGTGATTTCATTTAGCAGAATTTTCTGGTAAACAATAAGCTCTCTGTCTGTTTTAGGATGCTCGTGTGACTTGGTCACAAACCTTATGGGCAAATTTGAACCCACAAGCTCTTGTAGACGGGATTGATGAATATTTGAAAGAATTCAAGACGCTTCCATTGACTCTCCGAAAGTCTGAAGTTGGAAAGAGTGTTGAAGAGAAAATGAAGGAGTTTAAGCGTTCTGTCCCACTCTTTGTGGATCTAAAACATGAGGCACTGCGACCTCGTCACTGGACAACACTTATGAACAAGACTGGTAGGTTGTATCCATTAAACGACGAATGCACAAGTCAAAGTTACAAAATCAGCAAAGTTACAACGTAGCGTTATTCTTTTCATAGGCGTGCATTTTGATATGGCTGCCGATCGATTCACGCTTGGAAAATTATTTGCCATGGAACTCCATCGATTTACCGACGTAATTGCGGACATAATTGCTTGTGCCATTAAGGAACTTTACATTGAGAAATGCATCAAAGAATTAACAGAGGTACCTTTACTTTTAAATGTTCCAAACTTGCCCCGTACCCGAACTGTAGCCAATCAACGACTGTATCTATTTAATGCTTTGTTCATACTGTAGACCTGGGACAATTACAAATTGAACCTGATGAGATATGTAAAAAATGGAGAGGATCGTGGAACGATGATTGGGCCAATGGAAGACATGATGCAGTTGTTGGATGACAACATGGTTACTCTGCAGGGAATAAGCGGATCCAGATTTGTGGGACCGTTTCATACAGGTGAATTGTTAAGTTTGCATTAAGTCAATTAAACTGGAGACTGGAATACTAAACCTCACTTTTTTGTATTCGTAGCCGTGAATGCTCTGGAGAAATCTCTTTCTCTGATCAGCGAAGTTATGGATGCCTGGTTCGTGACCCAAAGAAAGTGGATGTATCTCGAAGGAATCTTTACTGCTGGAGATATTCGGCAACAACTGTCCGAAGAAGCTAAACGATTTGATTCCATTGACAAGAGTTTCAGACAGATGATGGTGCAAGCCGTGAATAAACCGTTGGTCAAAGATGCCTGTCATTTCCCGAATCGATTGAATGACCTCAACACGCTCATCAACGGTCTTGACCGCTGTCAGAAGTCTCTCAATGATTACCTAGCTTCCAAGAGAAACGCCTTCCCAAGGTTCTTTTTCATTTCGGACGACGAATTACTCTCTATTCTGGGAACAGGAGTACCCGTCTGCGTCCAAGAGCATATGATCAAGGTAAATTACCTGAACAGCCTGAGTTTAAGTAATTCCGGTAACCTTATTCAAAAGTGGATCAAGTATGAATTATCTACGTTTTGCAGATGTTTGACAATGTAGCCGCACTCAAGCTTGTGGACGACAAGAAGCTCAACAAAACCATTGTGACTGGAATGGTATCAGCCGAAAAAGAGGAGATGGACTTCAAAGCCTCAGTTCCCTGCAATGGTCGTATTGAGGAATGGATGAACGACGTTGTACTTGAAATGAAGAGAACGAATCGATTCATCACGAAGAAAGCGATTTTCTACTTTGGAAAAATGTACAAGCCTCGTGTTGAGTGGATGCTTGATTTCCAAGGAATGGTCGTTCTAGCTTCGAACCAAGTCTGGTGGACAGCTGAAGTTGAAAACGTGTTTTATAAAGTGAAACAGGTTGGTGTTCTTTAACTATATTCCGATTAAAAAAAACTGTCACTTATTATACAGTTACCAAATCGTTTGAATTTCTAACAGGGTCAAAAAAGAGCAATGAAAGAGTACTTGGAGGCTCAGAACACTCAACTGGACGATTTAGTAATCAGTGTAAGGACCAATCTTTCACCAAATGACAGGAAAAAATTTAATACATGCCTCATCATTGATGTGCATGCTCGAGACATTATTGAAAGCTTCGTTCGAGACAGGTATCACTGATTCTGCTTGAACAAGTACGGAATTCTAAAGTACATATTGCTTCAATAAATATCAATCTTTTGCGTAATCTCTATTTAGCATTCTTGATGAACAAGAATTTGAATGGGAAAGTCAACTACGGTTTTACTGGATCCGAGATGTGGATGGGCTTGTTGTGAAGCAGTGCACTGGGTCATTTGACTATGGCTACGAATACATGGGTCTCAATGGGCGTCTGGTGATAACTCCGCTAACAGACAGAATTTATTTGACAATTACACAAGCTTTATCCTTGTACCTGGGAGGGGCTCCTGCTGGTTTGTGGAAAACGTTGAAATAGCTATATTAGCGGCAGTAAACTTTAAATTAAACATCAAAAATCATACTTCGTTAGGTCCTGCCGGAACTGGGAAAACTGAAACCACGAAAGATTTGGCTAAAGCCCTTGGAATGCTATGTATCGTGACGAATTGTGGTGACAATATGGATTACAAAGCCGTGGGAACAATTTTCTCTGGTCTTTGCCAGTGCGGTGCTTGGTAAGTAGTTATTACGGATAAGGTGATTCGTAATATTTCATAGAAAACAATGAATATGCAAATCGTAAGGTAATTTCACGAATCTTAGGGGATGCTTCGACGAGTTTAACAGAATCGATATATCCGTGCTGTCAGTAATTTCGACTCAGATCCAAACTATACGTAATGCTCTAATGCAGAAACTGGAAACATTTATGGTACGTCCATCATGTTGCATGCAGCTATTCCAAATACAGGAATGGTTTCTTAAATTCTGTTTCATTATTTTTGCAGTTTGACGGACAAGAAATCAAACTGCAACATAATTGCGGAATATTTATCACCATGAATCCAGGTACACCATATTCTTGAACCCTTGCAATAACAGAACCGAGACCAATGACTAATCTATTGATTAACTTTCAGGTTATGCCGGACGTACAGGTGTGTTTTAGCCTTTCAAAAGTTCCACGTGATAAACCTCAGTCGACATCTTGCAAATTATAAATCTGTAATTTTTTACGCAGAGTTACCGGAATCTATAAAAGCATTGTTCCGGCCCGTTGTCTGCATCGTGCCTGACCTGGAAATGATTTGCCTCATTATGCTCTTCTCTGAAGGGTTTCTTCAAGCTAAGGTGTTGGCTAAGAAAATGACGGTTTTGTATAAGTTAGCCAAAGGTCAACTATCGAAACAAAATCACTACGACTTTGGTCTACGAGCTTTGAAATCGGGTAAACATGGCCAATGCCAATATAAGATGAATTTTGTGACACAATTTCCGAATATTCACCAAGTATTTAATCTTTTCAGTGCTTGTAATGGCTGGAGAATTGAAACGTGGTGCTCCAGACTTGGATGAAGAGCTTGTGCTCATGAGAGCTCTTCGAGATATGAATCTCCCTAAATTCGTCTACGAAGACGTTCCACTTTTCTTGGGACTTATCCAAGATCTTTTTCCAGGATTAGGTTTGTACCAACAGTTACTTCCTACAGGAACAGGATAGTCGTAGTCAACTTCATAATTTTTGAGCGTTACTCATGTTCCACGATTTACAGATTGTCCACGGGTAAAATACGAAGAATTCAATGAAGCTGTCGAAACAGCTCTGTTGACCGACAACTACTTGGTCGTATCAGATCAGGTGGATAAAGTTATTCAGCTCTACGAAACAATGATGACTAGGCACACGACCATGGTCGTTGGCCCCACTGGCGGAGGAAAATCAGTTGTTATTAATGCTCTCTGCAAAGCTCAGACAAGACTTGGCCTGGTCACAAAATTATTTGTCGTGAATCCAAAAGTAAGCTCGCAAGTTTATCAAAGTACCCATGACACATGATGTAAACTTAATTTTAACACAAAAACTATTAAATCTTCTAGGCTATCAGCGTGAATGAATTATACGGAGTTCTTAATCCAGCAACAAGAGGTGGGTGTGAATTCGGAAGCGCATGTCGTTGTATAAAACGAGATATTTTATACTTGAATATTACATTTAGATTGGACGGATGGTTTGCTCTCCAACATATTTCGTGAAATTAATCGTCCAACTGAGAAGAGCGAGCGACGCTACATTCTATTTGATGGTGATGTGGATGCTTTATGGGTAAGGAGACCAAATGAGGCATTTTTATTCTAAACATGACTTGGACAAAATGCAATCGCTTTCTTGAATAGGTTGAAAACATGAATTCCGTAATGGACGACAACAAATTGCTGACCTTGCCAAATGGTGAACGTATTCGTCTTCAGAAGCATTGTGCTCTCCTGTTTGAGGTATTTACCTATGCGATCTCAATATGTGTATCTATGATTGCATGCAAATTTGAATGTAGCGATAATCTGATATTTGATACGATGACTTTTATTTAGGTTGGAAATCTGGAATATGCTTCACCAGGTACGCGTTCTTTTGTTTGCCCGAATAAGAATAAGCCATTACCTAATTAGGAAATTGAACCATTTTATCAATATAATTGCTTTTGTCTTTAGCCACTGTGTCTCGAGCTGGAATGGTATTCGTTGATCCAAAGAATCTTGGATATATGCCATTCTGGAAACGGTGGGTAAATACCAGGTAAGTCACGAAAGTTGAATTTGTACACAATACGTCCGTTTGCTACCAAATCCATACATACCTACCGTAATTGATGTATTTATATCTGCCAGACCTCCAGCTGAACAAGATGACCTGCACAATCTGTTCAATAAGTATGTTGTTAAACTGATTGAGCTTATACTGGAAGGAATTATGAACGAGGTTCAAGGTCATAAGCTGAAGACCATTGTTCCGCTAACCAATCTGAATATGGTAAGTAGGTAGCTGTTTCGAAATCATAAACTGTTCACCGGTATAAGCAGTACAGTTCAAAGCTCGAATGTTTTTCAAAGGTGATGCAACTGGCCTATACATTGGATGCAACTCTGCCATCCAAGCCAAGCAGTGATTTGGAGATGCATTTCTTGCTCGCTGTCTATTGGTCACTTGGCGCTGGGTTATTGGATGAATCTTGTGAAACGTTTGATGCATACGTAAGAGAGCTTTCTCAGCTTCCTCAAGTGGTGGACAAGGATGTTTTTGCCAAAGCAGGTATGGTGGAACATCGAACATGCCTGCGTTTATCAATTTGATTTTGTGGTAGACCTGTGGTTAATGATTCAATGAATAATAAACAGCGGAAATGCCAACCGTGAATGGGAAATTGTCAAACTATCTCTGGTTGGAAGAGGAGCAGGAATGGCGTGCTTGGGAAACACTGGTACCGCCTTATGTCTACAATCCAGAACTGAAATTCTCACAAATCCTTGTGCCCACCGTCGACTCAGAAAAAACGACCTGGATCCTGAAACTAATGGAAAAGGTGGATTCAAAATCAAAACAGTACTCAAATCCGAATACTTCTCGGCTTTAACTTTTCCGACTTTCAAAACAGGTCAAACGACCAGTCGTTCTGATTGGAGTTACCGGCACTTCCAAAACGGCAACATGTAAAACCTACACGCACAATTTAAATCCAGAGTCGAATTTAGTGGTCAATATGAGTTTTAGCTCAAGGACATCATCCATGGACGTCCAGGTAATCCGCGTAATCTAAGTCAGTTATTCATCCAATTCTTGAATTTGAACTGACCAAACGCATTAATCCTCCATTTTCTCTTTCAGCGCCATATTGAGGCCAACGTAGAGAAACGAACGAAGGATGTTTTTGGACCGCCGCCAGGCAAGCGACTTATCACGTTCATAGATGATATGAACATGCCGCAGGTTGACACCTATGGAACGCAACAACCAATTGCACTCTTGAAACTTTTGATTGAACGTGGTGGTATGTACGATCGCGGGAAAGACATGAACTGGAAAGCCATTCGAGATATTGGCTACATTGCTGCAATGGGGAAAGCCGGAGGTGGTCGCAACGAAGTGGATCCGCGCTTCATTTCCCTATTCTCTGTCTACAACAGTGAGGCTTTCAAATACACAAACTATAACAATATCTAATGATGCTTCAATTATGATACATTTACCTTCGTCTTACTTTCAGTGGCCTTCCCATCGAATACTGTTCTCTTCCATATTTTCACAAGCATTCTTTCAGCTCACGTCCAATCTTTTCCTGATCCTATTCAGGATTTGGTCTCTCCATTGACTTATGCGACTCTGGAATTATTCGAGGTATAGACTCGTCGTTTCTTAGGCACGCTAGCAGTTAATACCATTTTTTATCGCATTTAAATATATTCCATTGTCTCTCTGACCCTTATTCAATCAGATTCTGCTTCGTGAACTTCCACCAACCCCGAGTAAATTCCATTATATTTTCAATATGCGGGACATTTCTCGTGTCTTCAATGGTTTGTGTCAAGTCACGCTCGAAAAATTTACACTGAGCAAACACGTTATCCGTGTTTGGCGTAATGAGTGCACGCGTGTTTTCTGTGATCGTCTCATTTCCAAACGGGTACGAATATTATCCAAAAAAATTGAAGTATTTGCTAAATAGACAACTGACGTTTTTGCCCGTACATATCAATTTCAGGATATGAAAGTAGTCAATGAATTCATTGAAGAAATAATCGAGGATCATTTTGAGGCCCATGCAGACTACGCAATGAGAAATCCTTTGGTGTTTGGTGACTACAAGAATGCACTGGAAGAAGATGGTAACCGTGTCTACGAGGACCTTCAAGATTTCGCTGCAGCCAAGATACTCTTTGAAGCGGTATACATATAACAATTAGCAAATTTGCTTTCCTGATTAGTATGTACTCTAAATTATGTATTGATTAATTTAGCTCTTGGAGGACTACAGTGAAGTAAACTCCCGAATGACGCTAGGTAAAATTCAATTATTGCCTAATATGTAATGACCCGTACTAAAAATATATACCTAATCCTTTCCA
>JAQFYT010000962.1:0-19480 GCA_034694925.1 Ceratophysella denticulata
TCTTCCGTGGCGGTGCCCATGAGCCAGCAGGCGGGTTGGAAGACGGAGAGGAGGAGCGGCAAGAGACAGAGGTAGTTGACCAGGGCAAAGAGAGCTGCGAGGGAAATGAGGAGCGTGAAGTTCGTGAAAATGAACGTGAACTCGGGGGAATAGAGAATGAGAGGTGTGAGGGAAATTAGGACCAATGACTGAACACACGGTGGACCCACGAGTCTGAACGAAGTCGCTCTTCGGACTTCAATTGACCCCGGCACGCAGCAGTACGCCTGGGAAAACAATTACATCGTAAGTAAGCACAATCCGGTTGCGTCACACGTCACATGATGTAAATATTCCGTCAGTACTCACCACCAAGACCTGAATTGAAGCCATGACAATGAAACTGACTCCGAGTAGTCCGACTTCGACCGGAAGAGCATTGAGACCGAGACCCAGCCACCCAATTGAGCCTGCAATCTGGGCAATGGTCACTCCCACCTCCACCGCGACGAGTCCGACGAGGCGAAGAGAGAAGCCGAGGGAGAAGAAGAGAATAACCATGATGGCTCCAATGGCGAGCCCAATGACCACACTCGACGTCACGGGAAGATTCAAGTACTGGTCGTAGAATCGGAAAGTGTTTCCCCAAGGAAAGACGGGAAGACCTCGGGCTTCAAAGGTGGAGCATATCGAGCGGATCTCCTTGACGAAGGACAGGATCTGGGACTCTGGAAAATATTCAAATGGGTAGAAATATATAGTTTAGCTCATCTTGCCACGACTACAATACGATGCAGCTGGGCACCAAAACCAAAACACTTACCGTGATCCGCACCATCCTCGTCACTGGTTCTGAGAACGTATGAAATCTCTGCATATTTAATTGCGCCAGACTTTGGGATCCGGAGATCCTTCTCAGTCGGATCATGGAGCCATTCTCTCTCACCTCCGTCTCTATTGTCCGCACGTTTGAGGCTAGCTCCAGTTGCGCCGTATGCTAAGGGATCATTCGAAATCCAGGCTGTGAGGTAAACGTAGAAGGCACGGGGATTGATAATTCCTTCCTTGTCCACCAGCCTGTTTCCCGGCAACTGGAACCAGAAACCAACATGAGCTATGCGATATGGAATATGAGATACTTGTAAATCTGAAAATCCATGTGAACATCTTACCTGCGTGATATCGACGGAATGATCCAAATTCCCAGTCTGTACAGCAAGTTTCCATGCCAGGATACCATCCGCACTAGCATTCGCAGTCCAGGTTTCCTTGTTCAGGTAACCATGCTGCCACTCTTGGTCAAAAACACGCTGGAGATGGATTATCCAATCGCGAAAGACCGAGAGCCACATCAACGGTTTCCCACCATTGTCATCTCCGATGATCCAGGGAAGTCCGCTCATCGTTTCATGGAACTTGTGCAGTAATCTGAAGAAAACAAACGGAATTAATAGATTATTATCAAATCAACGAGTGGGACAGGTTGGACACTCGTCTGCTTCAGACACACTTACTTTTGATTGTTGGGATAGTCAAAATTGATCTTCGTCACAGTCCTAATATGAGAGAGTGGGAAAAGCCGGCCTTGTGCCGTGAGGAATTCCCATTCGGAAGAGTTGGATGGAACGACGTCAGTTATCGGAAGCCCAAGTTTCAGATGTGCGATTCCAACAACTGAGAAAATCATCCAGGCAAAGTAGAGGGAAAATACCAAACTCTGCAACGAAACATAAAACAAGTTGCACACATGCATATTCTCTATTACAATTACTAATCCAATTCTGGACTAAATAATTGGCTACAAGATTCCTCACCGAGAACCACTTCCAGTTGATCACCACGGCATACAACTCCATCCAAGTTCTTCGAGGCTTCACACTTTCCGTTTCTCCACTCTCACCCCCATCCTCATGCACAACTCCTGACAGGTCAGGGTAGAGCCTAGGGAGTTCCGAGTCCTTGTTCGGGGTCACATTTACATTATTGTTTCTAGTCCGATCTTGTGGCTGAAGTTTGTAGCCTCCACCACGATTCATTTCCGAACTCGGTCGGCTAGGGACGCGTGGGTGGTTGAGAACGATTTGACAAATGGCAGTGAAGATTACGAGAATAGCCAAACTGCTCAGCGTGAATAAAATGGAACCCTATTGAATATTCCACCAAACCATTTTGATTAGTTTGATATGTACATATATCAATTATCAATGTCAAACCGTTTGTAATGAATAGGACGGCGCATACCTGAAGTGCCAGGGAGCGTACGGCAGGAATAGGGAACAACCATCCAGCTCCCGAAAAAACAACGGCAGTCAGGACTCCGAGCATGAGTGAAAATCCATGGCGTTTCAGCGTTGACTTCGCATCACAGCCCAAATTGAGCTGTGAATGGAGTAGGACGTAGTAGACCGGAGAGACCAGTGCGATGGTCAGATACGGCAGAACTTGAACTACAAAAAGAAATACAGAGTCACTCATGTAATTACGGATTTAATTATTGGTCTATCCATTATTAGAAAGGGAGACATGGTTCCTTCCTTGGCTGCTTCATGATTACAGAACATAAAGTTGAGTTGAGACATTAAATCTTTTGACAACAAAACTCCGGACTTCAAAGTGGGATTCCATTGAAGCCGTGTCTATGTAGGCATGTAAGTCTCTGCCTCGCTTGATTTAACGTCTCTATTAGTCGGTAAAACTCTAAGAAATGCCAAAGAACCGGTTGTCTCGTTCAAAAGGAAGGACATTAAAGGGAATATGTGTATTTTATCATAAATACCGAATATCGAAGCCTTCTTGGTTGCAAAACTTAGCTTACCTGTTGCGAGATTGAAAGGGATTTTGAGGAGTCCAGCAACTCCCATTCCAGCTGCAGTCCCAGCTACAGCCACTAAAACACCACCGACCAAGAGTCCCATACGACGCTTCCAGTTCTCCAGACTCCCATTGAAGATAATTCCAACCAGAACAGATGCAGTCAGGACACCAGCCAATCTGAATCCTCCCACAAGCCCAGAAAACTGAGAAGCACTCTCGACAACTGTATCGAGTCCAGCAGCCGTGAATGAATAGAAATTGAATTGATTGCTCCGATCTTCATCGAGAGTAAGACGAGAGACTTCGTAGGCAAAACGAGACTGCCATGCTTCCAGCACAGCCTGTGCTTTCTCTTCTGTCCACTCAATGTAATGAATACGCCAGGTATCCTTGGAAAAGTCAAAGAGTTCCGAGGATGTCATGAGCTGTACTGTGGACATGAGTCCTCCAGCCTTCACGAGGTGTCCAGACTTGTTGTGAACCTGTCCACCAATAATGAGATCTGGAGCCCAGTGCATAAACCGTGGAGCGAACCCATAACAACCCTGGGTCAAAATGCTGGCAACATCCGGCGGAGTAACCGCACCCCGATTCGGAGCTTTAAGTGGACAATCCGGGTCAGTAGGGTTGAGACAGGGTTTTTCCTGGTACCCGCTCCCAATTCCAGCTCGTTTCATGAATCCGTCCAGAACCTCAAACGGGAATCCCTGGACATCAGGTGAACCTTGAGAGAGCATGAGTTGGCTCATCCGGAACAGTTGTTGGGGATTGAGATTTGTCCATTTAAGACCATCGCGAAAACCCGGGATTTTCACTGGGAAGTCTGGACCCAGAAGTTTGGCACCTTCCCAAAAACAGTCGAGCGGGGTCACGATGGTACAGGGAGAGATTTTTTCAAATATGTCATCAATGTAATTTACATTGAAGTTCGGGATTCTCGGTGTAGTACAGAGATCTTTGAGGCTCCATGTCCTGAATACAAATACAAGAAAAGTCAGCTACCATACTGTGTGTCCTATTGGAATCTCTAAGAGATCCTCTATATTTGAAATCAAAAAGAGGTAACTCACACGTCGTAGAGGTCAATGGTAACTGACAAAGCTCGCTGAAGCACTTCAAGGTGTTCCAGCAGAGCTCGGGAATTGAGTATTGACTGATGAGCATCCTTCTTTGGTGTCTGAATCAACATTTCATTCGCATCCTTCGTGAGACCAGCAATTTTGGAAACATACATGAGTTCCTGTTGGACACGACCGGAATCTGAAAGGTCATCAGTGAAAAGGTCACGTGTCACGTTGTGGAACAGAATATACAGTGTCATTTGGATAATAGATAAGCCATCCGTATGCAGTGTAATTCGCTTATTGCGCTTCTCGGGTTGATCTAACCTACCTGGTGTCCACAGCGAGTCGAGCGTCGTGTCCAGGCGTACGTTCTGGATTCCCACGCAGAGCAGAGCGAGAGAGACGATGCCAAAGAAGATAACAAGACCTCCGCGGCGCCCCGCCCATTTCCCCACATGACCCAGCCGGGCTTGGAACACACCGCGTACCCAGAGCCCTGGCCGGCTTCCACGGGCTTTTCCCTATAATGATAATGATACAGAAAAATACGGTTAGAACTCGGAGCATTTGCACGGAGGACAGGGACAAATTATTTAATGGGCACGCTCGCATTCCCCAAGGTGTTGGGAGAACTGGATGATAAAACAGCATTCCATCCGTCTCCCATCCTCGGAACTCCCAATCATGGATGGAGCAACTGGTGAACTGGTAATGAAGCCATTACGAAATCTCTCAAAGGTACTTATTAGGCTGGGCGCTAGGTCCCTTTCATCTTTGCCGACTCCAACAAGCAACTCATCAAAAACAATGGGAAGATGACTCGATGGATTACACCAGGATTATAACTATCTTTCATTTACGGAATCCTGGGTTTCTGTATTGCCACACGGAGAAACAGGACGCAGCTGGAGTTCAATGGCGAATAGCAACTGGAGTTAATTTAAGATCAATCAATATAAACGCCAAAACTAATTAATGGAATACCTTAGCCTTACACCTGATTGATCGTGAACAGAACAATAGGATCTTAATTACTAATGAGCTGTTATGTATGGTATGATGCATTCATTTCATAATACGTACTACCTGCCTATAGAATATACTGTCGCTTCGATCCACGAAACTTCTCCAAACTGTGAAAATTCATAACCAAAAAGGCTTGAACAAGTCAAGTCAACATAAAATATACGAGTACCTGGTATAGGTTGTTTTTATTATGGTAAATTGCAAAATCAAACTAATGAAAATTAAATTCTTCCTCGTGTGATTCAAGATAAGTATTATCCGAATTTTCGTTCTACTCATAAGACATCTGACACCTACCTACCTTGAACTTGAATTGAAAACATCAGTAGAATTTCAGTTGCAGAACTTCAGGGCATTGACAATTAAAAAAGCTCCTATGTAGCAAAATCATTGGAAATACGAAACATTAAGATGCAATTACATGATTACTTACTAAACGAATAAGGCGAACAGTTTCTTTACATTAAGTACACTGGTTTGTATCAGGTTGAAATATATGGATTTTATAACTGGATAACTGATAACTATAACAAATACAACCGTACCCAACTCAAAATTAGAAATCGTTAAATCCTGATTTAGTATTCTTGAGTGTCAAACCAACATTTCGATAGCGATTGCTCATAATTTAACGCGTATTCAAAACTAACTCGTTCCATGCTCCATTGAAATACTTTAAGTCCATCACTGTGCCGCTTTGTAATCAGTTGTCAGTTATCAACAATGAAGAACCGTCAACGCCCAGCATTACTATGCATATTTTTGCTTTTGCCCGTGTAGTTAAGCAGCAAAATAATAATAACTCAGAATATAGTTCAATCCAGGCTGGAATCCATTCTGGAATGCTGGAATTTTTATGCCTTGTACAATGGGAGTGAGACATTAGCCCGGTATTTATAAGGTAATGGTTGAGCCGAGAGAGGTTACATTATAATACCATATTTGGTAGGCCTACTGATTACTCAAACTTCAAAGCCTATTATTTTGAATGTATTTGGGAAGGAAGAAAGGAAGACCAAGGCACCTTGTTGATGTACTTCATGGCAAGATGGGCGTCGGCCCAAGCTGGGTAGGTTTCTGGTACCCTCGGCTTCATCATTAACTCCCGAACAATTACTTGGGAGTTCCTCTTCTGGTGTTTCGATCCAAAATTCAGGCTCTTGCTCCCCTTCGTTTCTTCTATTTAGTCCAATGAATCGGGGTCAAAGGCACTCCGCTCATCCCGGACTGCTGCTGGCTGCCAAGGGATCACAAGGAACTACACGTTAACATCAGGTCAGAGGTCATTTCACATTCACAAGGCACTTAATTGTCAGAAATTCATTCACACAAATGACAGAACGGAATATAATAACAATAACACAACAAACACGAATCGTTCAAATCAAACTGAGAATGAGAATCCCGCCCTGCAACAAATGGTACAACGTGAGACAAATCCGAGCGTCGTTTCTTTAGCGTCAGTCGGAATTGGAACGGGAATCGATCCCGGGTCACTGCAAGTAGTACTGAGCACTACTGAATGTAATGGATTGCTGGATTGCGTAAAATAGTCCTTAACTTTCGCTTTATTGTTCACATTTATTATTGTAAATACGATGGCGTCTGAAGGTTTATGTAGCTGAGACTCACAAGTATAAAACTAAATGTATGACTCGGATAATACTGGCTTGATTAGAATCTTGCTAGACACCATCCAAGTGTCCTCAATAATACACGACAAGAAATGGAAATGGAAGGTCAAAGGTGGTAGCCCGTGTTCCTTTATTAACTGGTTGGAGTTTGGAGTTACAACTTAACTTTTGAGTTGAACGATGGATATAATATGTATTTCGTGGATAAGAATCTCCTCCGTGCACTTAAATCAGGAACTTTGTATTTTCCAGTCTCCAAAAACTCGTAAAATTAAAATTCTGGGACCGACCAGTGTAATAAATTGAAATATGATGGGGAGCAGGAGAGACGGAGCCGAACTGCTTCTGGTCGTCCCTTCACCTCAACAGACGAATTCCGAGTGTGGCCTTAAAGGTTTCCTATTCCACACTCTGCTCTGACCTCCTGAGACCATAAGGGTCTCAGATTCGGGTGAGGTTTTACAGGGGCGTCATAAACCACGGAGAGCCCTGCGTCATTGTTTTCCCCAAACCAGTGACCGTAACCAACTTGGAGCAGCACGGGCCATCAATAACAAGATTCCAATCGACTATTTCTTCCGACAGAATTATACTGATCCAATTTGATGGATTGGATTGAAGAGGCACGACACTTGACAATTGGGAACTCGGGATTATATATGAACTAAATTCTTCACTAAAATTATAAATGTTCTAAAATTCCGAGGATAGGCAGAGTGTTGGGGGATTGTCTGTGACGGAATGTTCGGACTGGACGGGGTGGATGTGGTGAATTAGTCCTTCGGAACATCAGCTCCATCCTAAGCGAGTGACACTTTGACACAGATGAATTGATTGACCTGGTATTTTCTAGGCGGGGTCACACGGACAGTGCCGTTCTATGAATTATTGAAGTGAATTCAAAGCCGACGGAAATGCTGTGGACGACGTGGACCCATTGAGCTCCGGCGTGGAATGACACAAGGGTTCACCCCCGTGCCTGTATTGAGTATTGAGATGTCAAGCGGAGAGTGTTGAATGGATGGGTAAGGAGGTTGGGCTGGACCATACTGAAAATCCTCTGTTTGACTGAATAGTGAACCCAAAAAGATTTCTGGGAGATCTTCAAGAAGTTCTTCTTCCCTTTCTATGGTCGTGGTGGAGGATGCGGATGCATGCGGGCTATAAGGACGACGACGACGGGAGAAAATTACTAAGTTATACGGCAGGGTTGGATGTTGGATTGAATTGTTTAGAACTCTTCTTGGCCTGGTCTATACTCCCCCATATCCATCCCCACGAGGTTTTTTGCCTTTGAAATAGCCTGTTCCTTCAAAGTACATTGAAAGGAGGAGAGGCTGCTGAAGAGAAGATACAAGATACAACTCTATTATGACCAAAATGGAGCCATGAAGAAAAGCCCATGGCAAAAAAGCCAAAACTACCCTTGGGAACCTATGTCGTCGACCGACGTCGGCTTGAAATTCAAGTTTACAAATGATTTCTGATCAATTTCAGAATCTCAATCTCAAATTGGACGTCGAAAGAAATCAATGCGGTTCATGTTCATAGTGTCAACGTTAACTTCTTTTGAAATAAGTGTGCACTTGTTAAGTAAATTCGATGATTCCTCACGGAGTCAAACTTGAACACTGGTGAATTTTAGCCAGAATCTGCATTTGGCAATTTCAATTGCAAACTAGGAGAAAGATTCGTTTGAGGAACATCGATCAACTTATCAGAATCTGTCCCTTGTCTAAGGCTAAGGACTCCGACCGGAAGTTAGTGTAGTTGCAAAGCAGAACGGGAATCTCCGAATAATTTAATTCCAGATTTCTTTCAGAGCAACGACATAGACGAGAACCTCAGTAAGTTACCCATCTAATAATACAAAAGGGGTCCCTTTGAAAGATCTCTTCCCTTTTTCCATTGCTCGCTTTTGCCTTCGAATTAATGGAAAATACCCTGAGCCTTAGGAAGGGAGTCCAAGCATGCCTAAATGAAGTCAGGCTATGAGGGTTTACTACGGCTACGTCCACCTACTACCCTGTACAACTGTGAATGAGGATAACCGGCGCGGGCATTCTAATAGGGAGTCCCTTAAGGTCTCTATGCCTTCTACCCTCGATACCCCCTTTTCCACTGCCAACGGCGGGAGTTGAGTTCGGGAAAATCTTAGAATCTCAGCCTGACCTGATCCTGCGTGATCCTTGGTTTAACGCCAATTGACCCTATGTCAGTTTGGTACTGATTATTGTGAATTTGATCCTGGTCACTGAGAATGGCAGTAAAACTGCAATTTAGTGTGGTATGACATGACGGTTACGTTACAATGCCCTCAAGATCGATCTGTGTACAAAAAGTATGAAAACAGTTCGCTCGCTTGTTTGCCGAATTCAGTCGCGCATTTCAGGTCAATTTTAAGGGCCTACCGTTACAAATTACAAAACAAAGCATTTTTCATATTGTTCCAAATTGAAGTTCTGAAGTAACAAAATGACGGGTAGGAAATGTAGGAAAACCACTCGCCTGTTCTACAGGGCAGTCCAATGGAATGAAGATGTCGAGGAACAAGAAGGAAAAAGGAGAACTTGGCAGGAGGTCTAGTCTCGGACCACCCAAGAAGTTTTCTTTTTTTTATAAACAACAACAACACAAGATTACTTTTGTTACGTCTCAACTACTTTTTTTTGCCTTTTATGTTTTAATAGTCAGATGAGATGGGAATGGAAACCCTGAGTCCTCACCTATGCTATCATTGGGGAAAAATAAGTCATCATCATCATCATTGACGAGGAAGATCGTAAAACGCTCTTCCTTATAAGAAAATTCACTGATGGAAGGTGAGTAAGGTATTTATTTCCGAGCACAGGACAAGATCCGAATCACCGAATCAGGCAGATCAGGTTTTTTTTGTGCACACAGAGTCTTATTTATACCCTACAACCTACAAAACATCCCATAGAATGTAGGCTCGTTGGTAATTATATGGTTTTTGATTATGTAATTCGTGGTTACAAACTCCAGGAATGCCTCAATTTCTTCATTAAATTCCTAACTACATGGCTGAGTCCATCCAATTTCAATTCCTCAAACCAATCTACCTGCTACAGATACCTAATAAAAAACTACCCCCTTGAGAAATTGCACTGAATACAACTGAACTCAATTACTTATAGGGTATGGCAGGAGGACGCTTCGGTACATGGAAGTGGGATACTTCAAAACTTAAAATCCAACGGATGCCCGTGAACCTAAATACTAAACACTCAAGTATTTTGACTTTTGACACTAAAATATGCGTGTGTCATTTTATGACTGAATGACCCAGGTGTCGAAACCCGAAACTGAAAATAGTAAAAATCCATTTGAATTTGAATGAGAGGTTATTTCTGTTTAAAACAAAAACAAGTTTTCTACTTTTCACTGTCTTGTCTTTCTCTCATCTGTCACTTCGAATTCCAGAACGTAATCCAGAACATTCAAGCTTTCTGTTCAAAGCTATATAGACAAGAGTATCTTATACTAAATCGTAAAGAAATAACTATAAATATGTCTCGTCTGGAAACAAGAAAAAATTACTTCACACTCACATGGTAAACTTTTCATGTTTTACTGTCTGACACTCCACAAATCTCTGTAATCTGTTCCATTTCTGGTAATATGACTATCACCAGACATTGTTTAGGACCAAGGGAACAACTGGGTAGGAAAAATAAAAATTAACTCCGGTTTTATGTCTGGAACCTAATTTTCTCCAAAAGTATTTTCAAAATGCATTGGGTACTCGCACATACAATGCCCATGCCTCAGTCTGCTGTAAATATTAAATATTCCATCCAAATTCAACGCAAAAGCTTTGCCTCGAATTAAAAAAATTGAATATATCAGTACTACGCTTAGCTTTGCGTGAAGAGGGACATTAAAAATGAAGCTCTATTCAGAAGTGGAACTATTAAAAATGAAGAAACTGCTGGTAGTCATCATTAAAATGCCATCCACTTCTTGATTCATTAATTGATGGCCGAATTGTCGGTCTATGGCTATTGAATTAAGGTGAAACCAGAACACGAATATATTTATGTCGTCGTTCGTCGTTATTGTTTGAATTTGAAATCAGGCGGCGTTGTGCTTAATTCAACTGGGCTCGGCGTACATTATCGAGCCGCCGATTTTCAAAAATATAGTTTCAGGAAGATAATTGTAAGATATGAATCAAATAATCTATTTTTAGCTCTTTTGAAACCTACGACATGTTCATGTTAATAAATTGACTGAACAGTACATGGAATAATGGTTAGTTTTACTAAGCTTTTTCCACACACCTGGTCCGGTCATTCTTTATCCCTGTCACTGATGACTCTATTTGCATTGTTGGAATTTTGTGGGAGATCCAGTGTCCTGCTAAGCTTTATGTCCGTCCTGGTACACATACCTCAATTCACTTCACTATTACCTACCTTTTTTCTGAACAATCGTAAAAAATAAAATCTTTTTTTTTGTACTTCATGGCATGGAGCCACCCGAGAACCCTCAGAATTAAGCTGTGTGAGATTTAACTACAGACTACAACTTATTTTACGATTATGACTTTTTTACCCACTTATTTAAGAAACTGGAGATCAGAGAAAAAGATTAAGGTAAGTATATGGGATTCTCTTTGATTTCAAATTTTAATTCACATTCACATCCCATCATCATCACCAGGATTCAAAATTCAAATTAAAAGCTCCTTTTCAACTGACCTATGCATATGATTTGGTACAATGAGATGATGAGAACTGACACCAAAATTTTAGATCAGAAGGGTATTATGGGATAACCGATGTACCTTGGAGAAGCGTCTGTCTCCGTCGTCCGTCTGCAGCACCCTTCTGGTCCCAAGCTGCAGTTAAGCATGTTTTACGGTTGTTAGTAAGGCCTCTCCCCTTTTCGCCACGGACACGGTCCAATGCTCGAATGCTCAGAAATTAGAAATGCTTCAAGACTGACTGGAGAAGAAGTGAGAATTTGAGAATTATTATGTTTTCAAGAGGAATGTCGGTTTCATCAAATGAAAAATGTGCAACAAGTTACGGACAGGAGGGTTTAGCTTTTTTTTTCAATTTCAACATCGCACCGTGACTAATGCAAGGACTGGTTTGACTCTTTGGCTCATAGCTTCATACCTGAATTCCCTATTATATTACGTAACGTAAGGAACAGCGGTGAATTACCATGAAGCTTGACGGATTGTATTTAGAGAAAAGGGATTGAAAAGTTAGCTTTATTTTTCTGGTGACAAAATTGGAAGAAAAGAATTTGAAACAAGATTTTCAATTGAAAGCTCTGGACAGATCCAAGATCCAACATCCAAGCTGGTTGACAATAATAATATTAAAAGACCAAGATGTCTTATGTTAGATGCCAGACCCTACCGCAATAGAAAGAAGGGAAAATCTCTTGATTTATGTCAACGGGGCTTGGTTTTCATTGTACTTTAATGTTCCTCCATTTTCCATCCCGCTATGCAACCCCGTAACCCCAACGAGTGTGCGGTCCATAAACCTCCATTTTTTATTCCAATTGGATTCAACCGAGTCAAGGACAAGGTCACAGTACAATTGAATGAAAAATGAAATCTGGGGTTGGTGTCAGTCGTAAATGTGATAGGCAGAGGATTGGTGCATCTCACATTCGGAATGTATGTAGAATTAAAGTCAATTCAAAGATTACCAGAAATAAATTCGTCGCTGGCGGTTGAATGAATATATGTCGATTTTTATTCAAATGCATCTCCGAATACGAACGACTCAAAGCAATGCATATTTAACACCTGTTAACCAACTAGTGCTGATGATCCACACTAGATAGCTTTAACTTGTATTTTGAATTGGATCCGCATCTCCCGGGAAAGTTATCGAGCCTGAAGCCATCGAATTTCGCGCATCTCTTAACGCTTACAAATTCAACCAATAGCTCACCACAACGCCCAAAACGGACCAATTGAATATATGCCTGAGTCTCTGCCAGGGCGCGCAAGATTTAAATTAGATCTGCAGCAACACACTATTTTGAATTTTCGCAGATACTCAATAAGCTCCATCTTTGGTCTCGAAGCCCAAAGCGATGCATTTCCTGTCCAGGACATTTCCTTTCAATTCCAACCCGCATAATCCGATGATGCTCCCCGGCGGTGCTATTGTTGGGCGGGTATTAGTGATATAATGATGCCGGTACCAGGAGTCTTCATCCGTCCTTCCAGCTCCTTTGGGCTACTTACAGAAATGTCTGAATAGAGATGTTCTTTTGAAGTCTGACTGGGCTGTCCAAGAAGAAAACATCTTCATTTCCCAAGTCATGATAAAGACTTCTTTTCAAGTCTCATTTTCCTTCCTTATTTCCATCTGACTTCCCACGACGACCAAGGGCTAAAATCTCTCCGAATAGGCCTTTTCTCAGTCAGTCTCCACAATAGGCCTGGCTTTCTATACAACTCCATCCAGAAAAGTGGGTCCATAATGCCCTTGTTATCTTGGCTACATGGCTACACTACTTGAATTGAAATGGAGCCCTTCTGACCCAAAACAGCCTGCTTCCAACATAGTCAAATTACATGTAATCCAAAGCCCTGTACATTGTTTCAATTCCTATTGTACATAGAACTTGATTCTAAAGCCCAGCCCTTTGCCTAAGTGTTTTCAGTCAGATAGAAATGTCACGTCACTCATCAGGAGGGCGAGAGACCTTTGGGGATATGGATTGAGACGACACCATTTTTGTGAATAGCTAAGTGACACGGCGCCCGGTCACTTAAATACAAGTCAGAGTAGCCCCAAAAATCTAATCTTTCTGGACGTGGCCGGACTTCCAAAAGCCTCCCAAGTCCACCCAGAGAGCTATAGATGCTCAGGCAAGACAAGTCAATCACTTCTGGTCCGACCCGATACCCTCAGGTCCGGTTGAGGTGCAAAGGGTCGGAGTGGAAGTACTAGTAGGACCCTGAGTCTAATTTGACTCCTTGACTCCCAACAACGGATCCCTTCCAGGCAGACAGACCCTCCTTTGAGCCTCATGCCGCACCTTGAGAATTATTTATGACTTCTGCCGCTTGTGTCCGTATAGTCGGAATGTAAAGTGAACCATTTTGCTAATTTCTATAAGAATCGACACGTTTCCATTAACCGTGTGCTTCGTTCAGTCCATATTCATATGCAACAGGCCGAATATAAAAACATGACTCAAAGTTTACCGTGTATCCGCAATTCTTTTCTTACCGATATCTTGCATTATCGAAAAGCGCGAATTTTTACCTAACCACTATGTATACCGCGATGTCAAGGCGTATATCATGGATGCCGAAATCTGAAATGCAGTTATCCAGCCAAGCCAGGGAAGAATAACCGCGCTGATGCAGAAGGAAATCTCTCTCATCAGCATTGACGAAGCGCAGTGGGAAGTCCGAACCGTGTCCAATATCCAACCTTCTTTGAGAAGAGCTAATGAAGCGTGTCCTTCTTTAACGTGAAATCGGAAATCTTGAACAAAAAGCTCGAACGTCGAAGTCAAGTCTAACGAAGCGAAACTGAAAATGCTATGCCTCCTAAATTGAACTGTAAGGGCTGCAATGTCGTTTGCTACCGGAATCTGCTTTTCAAATTATTAGAGTCCATCCCCCTTTACAATGTAACCATTTAACGGGGAAATACAAAATACAACATTAACGTCGTCGTCAGGAAAATCTCAGAAATTTAAAAAAAAAACATGGAAAAGTACTACCGATCAAGGAGTACAAATGGTTGGTACATAAAAAGTTGACTTTTCCATTGATTCGTTCAGCCTTTCGTAATTCGGAATTGTCGGTTTTTTGTGTTGAAAAGCAGGAGCTACGCTTTTTAACGATGTGCGTGTTAGACACAACACTGTTTGTTCGTCAATACAGAAACTGACTTGCTGATTGTCACCCAAGATTAGGTCAAACAAAAGTTTGAAATTTTGACCTGTACCTGTTGCATTTGGGAACTAGGAAACCATATAAGCCTGAGCTTGAGCTATAAAAGTTGAAAGCCTTTTTGATCTTGATAAAATGTTTAGAGCTCATCGATCATTTGTGTGGCATTGGCTCCAAAAGTCACGTCACACGAAATCCGCTCACTTGGCCGCATCTCCCACGCAGAACGTCAAGGAAGAACAACAACAAAAAGGTCATCTGTCACTCACCACAAACTCCCATGTCAGTCCAAAGAGTCTCCGCTGAAGCGGACATGCAGTCCAATACCATTTATGCATACAAATTGTAAAATTGCATTGAATGAGTACGAGTTAACAAGTGCATTCCGTTAAACCTGATTTATTTGGAATCATATACTCTCAGGAATCTTGTTTTCAGATTAGTTCAGCATTCGGTGTCCTACGCACATGGAATTTCAAATTTAAGCTTCGCTTGTTTCTCCTAGGTAGGGGTATTTATGTACGGTAACTTACCTAAAGTAAACTTGAAATTCTAAATCCTATGTCTAACATACAATATAATGGGTTGAACAAACTAACAAGTCTTAGGCAAACAAGCGGACCTTGTTCAGAGAACACGAAATGTTCAAATATGTTTGATTTCAAGAAGCCACGAACCTTATCTTGTGTGCGTCCATGATCTTGACTCTAGTCATTTTCATCCAAAAACAAATATGTCCATACTCTCGAAATGGAAACAAGGTGTTACAATGATCATCTGATAAACAAAACTCGACTTCAGTTCAGTTCAGATTCAGAATAGAACAACAATGAGAATGACAGCTTCAATTTCTAATTTTTTACTTTATGTCGTTCAAACTACCGTGACAAGACTACGATGACATTATGCATCGTTCCGCTGAACACTCGACGACAACGAAATCTTCCAATGGTAAATCTTAATTGACTCGTTTGTCAAATAAAAAGACGCATAATTGGGCTTTGCACTACTTAATAGCAGCGGAAGGAAGCCCGTGAAAATCTATTGAAAAAGATGAGTTTTTCGTTTTCAATTCAAACAAAAGGTCTCTTTCAAAGATACTATCCTGGTTTTCTTTCTAAAAAGAGAAGAAGCTGACACGGCGTCATGTGTTATCAACACGTATCATATGCCTATTGTTACACTATTGAAATATGGAGAGACACTGACAACAAGTGATGTATGAGCTATGAGCTATAGCAAACAACAATTAGCTTTGAAAGGAAAAGCAAAACGTACACATTCAGAGCTTTTCGTCATTCGTCCCGATCACGAATTACGAAGGATGCAAGCATTTACTTACAGCACATTTTGCCCAGTACGATTCAATTCTGAGGCTAAAAATCAGAATAAGTGCACAAAGTATGCCAAGACTTAATAAGTAGGTACTCACAATCAGTCTTTTTTAGTTGAAAATAAAATTTACAACTTTGTCAACGGTTGTTGACCTAAAACCAAAGTTTCCGCAAATTGCGATTAAATACCTAAGACCTAAACAAATTAACGAATTATTTCCAAGAAACATCTTATATATCTCCTCGGATGATAAATGAAGACGCATATTGCAGAGCTGTCACATATCTCATGACAATAATTGCGGCGGTGTTGACAGGGGATTGATTCAGTACATGATTTACGTTTATAGTTAGCAATTTGTGAGACATTGATTCATTGAATGATTTACGTATTACTTACAACTTAAGATTAGTCATGTATGCAACAGTTATTCTTTTACAATTCATTAAGTAGCCAAAACTCAACGTGCACAACGTCAGGCCCAACCGTTTGGCCTGACGTTGTGCATTTTTCTAAAGAATTCTCAACGGCTATTCGCACAATAGAGAAAGAATTCGCAAGACACGAACTAAGCATTTCAGGTTTTCAATTCACATATATGAACCTAAAAACTAACCTGGTTCTGGTAGGTATGCTGTATGCACTATTCTGTACAATAAGCAATCAATGCAATATCTCTATTCGAATTCGAAGGTTTTTCAGTTTGATTTGAATACATGACAGCGTCATGTTGAAGCAAGTATATATGACAATGACAGGGGGGATGCAGAATAGTTTAAAACAATTAGCAGTAGTATGCAATACATTGGTCGTTTCAATTCAAATTGTCAAAATTCTGTTTTCATATAAATTGACGAGGAATACATGAATCATGGATGACCAGATTAGATATAAATTTGAAGCAATTACAAATTAATTGAAACTTACCAATGCTATTTTGATGAGTTGATTGAATCCAGACGGGAATTTGGATCCACTATTGTTTTGCAAGTCTTGACACATGTTCTGTTGAGTGGAAGTCATTCTGTCACTTTAATAATAACAGTCAATCCTGATAGTCCCAAACATGCAGCCGACAAAGGAAGAACAAAAAACCCTTTGACTCCCTTGACGGAACTCCGAATGTACCCACGGTCAATTATTGTTTGTAGATACGGTTGGGAATCCCTACAAGAATGAATAAGACACTCTCACTCCTTAACTAACTCCCGCGTCCTTTGTCGGCGTTTTGTGATCAAATATTTGTTTTTGGCTCCCGGAATTACGGCTTGGCACACAACTGGATAACGTTTACGTTTTTATAGCTTTCAGATGCGTGAATTGAATCCTGGACGCACTTTTGAGGTTTTTTCCCCGTCGTCAATCCCAACTAAAATCATTCATGATTCAATTAACTTTGAATTACTTTGATGGTTCTTGGAAGGAATGCCGCCGTATGGCTTGGCTTGGTTGATGAAGCTGGACGAGATACGAAGTGACTTGTTTCCTCGTGGCTGACCAAGAAGGAACTCTGATGAAGTCGTAGAACTGAGGTCCATTCATTGAGTGGCAGGAAGCAGGAAGGATACTTTCGTCACGACGACACCCAGCGTACTGCTCGTTCCCTCCATGCTGCTTCAATTGGATTTTGAAACTTCTTTGGGGAACTGATACTACACCCAACCAAGAAACAACGGTCTATTTGAACTCAAACCTCAAACTTCGTATACCGATACCGATACACCTCTTGCAAGGAGGTTCCTATCTGTATGCTGGCGTATTCGAATCAGGCAGGGGATGCCCATGATACAAGCGACAATAGACTGGGTGCTTGTTCAACCCCTATCTGCGTTCAAATATTCAGGATAAGAATTGTGAATCAACAGATGGACACGAGATAAAATATACGATAAAAGTGAAATCATATGCTTCCGCTTCGGTTAACCTGTTCCTCCCGGTGGTGGATCAAAATATTTCCAGTAGTGATACTGTTCCGTTCCGGCCGCGGTCCGTTGATCGGGTGGTCGATACTGGTTTGTTGGGTATGGGCAACGATTGACTTTCCGATTTAGCGACTTCCCAACTGAAAAATGCCGGTTTTATGGTAGCGTAGCGACTTATATATGCTTGATCCGAACGCTGGCTATATCAATCAATCAGTTATTTACTGAAACTTTTCCCAAAACCTTATTAGTATTGCTCGAATTCGGATCGAATATCGAATCGGATTTCGGATTGCTCCATTATCCGATCCGAATAAGTCGGGGTTTTCTGGTAAATCAAAATTCAGATAGTCCTCACTCGAAGCGGATGCGGAGTACCGAGAACGAAATCATCTCCATGTTTATCAGATTTTGCAATGTGCATGCTATATTATGTATTGATCAATGGCATAAAATAGTTCGAATTATTGCCACACCACGTTATGATTGTTTCTGTACCGCTTTGGATCATTATTAAATTAAAAGTTTGAGCTATATTAAAATAATCAGTGCACGTAGATAGAACTTATTCTTTATATTCGAAATGTTTCAGGCGTGAACTGTAATTTAATCTAATGATCACCATGCGTCTTAATCATGAGTAGATCCAACAGGTAGTAGGTGTGAGATTGACTGACATGGCCCATTCTGGACGGATAGAAATGTAAAACTCCGGTAATGCTGGCTGGACGGGGTTGAAAGTACAATGTAGGATCATGAGTGAGACCTAATTGAGTTTGTGTGTAGACAAAGAGGACGTGTCGCATGGGCGGGTGGAGGGAGATAATTGGTGTCGTGTCACCACCGCAATCCGGAACAATAAGTTTTTTAATCTCGCTCCTCCGCCCACGTTCGTTCCCCTCCGCGACTCTATGAGTGAAGTTAGTTTTTTGTATGGAGCCAGGCCCATATGGGCTCTCTGCGAAGACGGATTTGGGGAGATTAGTGGAGGACTGGGAAGGGAAGAAGGAAGGACCACAGGAGACGACGTCGTGTGTGGTCGGCTCTTGAGCCAAAATCCAAGCTCCCTGGGTGGTCCGGCGTCCAAATAACCCACACAAATTATCCCAGCCTCATCTCTCCCTCCTTCAGCCCTGCATGAACCATCCCTGCCATCATCCCTCTACGTCCAACCAGCCAAGAGCCACGGACCCAACTGCAACCAAAACAGAGCCATCAACTATCTTTTATCTCAGTCCCAAGAACCAAGTTCAGGACAATAGACTCACTACGAGCTCCTTACTCTGACCAACAATATTACAGTTTACATTATCAATCCACCTGAGGCTTCTGGAATCACTCCAGAGCACTAATAATGCTTCTTACTGGGAATTAGATGGCACTTCCTTAGCTTGGTTGGGCTGTATTGCCTTCGGATTGACGCCAAAACGATGCGATGGTCTCTATAGAGCAAAACTATCTTAGAGCTAGCGCTGAAAAGATCAGGAAGTGTCTATACCTATTTGCTTTGAGACGAGCAATTGTAAATTGTAATTCGTAATCGTGGACGAGAATAGCTATGACGCTAGGTTATGCAAAATAGCTCTCATTGAACGTTAAACTCGATCAGTTCAGAAGCCAAAGCGACACTTTGAAAGTTGAAAAATTTGATGCTAATTAGCTCATGAATATATGTATTATTAATATATATAAAAGCCAGATGTCGATCGATCGGTCGGTCGTCGGTGAGAAGCCCAACAACTTTTCACAACAAAGGGGTACTACACAGTTGTCGTCAGGTGAACTTTAATTTGAGTA
>JAQFYT010000963.1:0-19468 GCA_034694925.1 Ceratophysella denticulata
TTAAGTATTCCTGCTGTAAATTGAAGTATTTCTTGCTGTGAATATCAGTATTCCTGCTGTGAAGATAATTACCACCCATTTAAATGTATTCTATGTTGTATATGGGAGTGTTCTAGCTGCGATAATAATGGCTGGTAACGTTGAACGTGACAAGAAACTTCGTGTAGTTTTAGAATACTCACCATTTACAATTTACCATTTTTGTTTTTGTGTAGAATGCATACCATCAGCATATAAGTAATAACAATAACATATTACGTAACGTGTACCGGTATCAGTTTCAAGATATTGGTGCAAGTACTTTTAGTATATTTCGACCGACGACAGCGACAGGTATCTATTATTTACTATAAATTGAACAACGACTGCTCTGGCTCTGAGTCGAAATTGAAAGCAAGATCTACTGTACATTTTGTTCGGAGGCTTCGTTTTCAATTTTCAACCTATTTCCGAGCCAAGAGATCGACAAATTTGAACAAAAAAGTAGGTTACCATAGTCGCGTGTGCACCTGCACCGGGTTTTGAATTAGAAAATCTTATAGCTTTTAGTTGGTCAGTGGTCATGTTCTCTAAAGCTGGCTACACTAAGCTTCCAATCTAACCTAATCTGGCCGAAGCTATAAGATTCTCAAAACTGCGGGAATCGCACACGACAATGGTACCGTATGCCGTATGTGTTTGTGGATAATTTAAGCATGTGACTGACAAGACAAGAGAAATAAGGTTAAAACTATGGATTGTTTTCATGGATTGTTTTGTGTTCATTGGTATGTATGTATTACTATTACAAATTACAATGTTCAGGATTCTGTAAGTACTACGAAATCGATGAGCATAGGTAAACAATGTGAACTGTGACAAGGACAATACTACCACTCCCGTCACTATCAGGTGTCAGGAGGAACTGATAGATTTCTGGTGAATGAATGACAGTACGAGTACGATAGATGCAGGGCAGGGTTATCAGGTTCAATTGAAACTCAATATTTCGATTCATCCCAAGCGTTTTTATTTCCATAGTTGGATTTTGCATTCAAATTCAAACTGGACAAAAACAATTTGAATAAGTACATTGCTAGCTACAGATTGTGTTTTTGTAAGCGAAGCGTTTGTGGACTTAAAAGTCCACCCGGAACCCGGAGCTACATGATGAGTGAGACTTGGCTTGAGTAGAATTTTGGAGACAAGCCTAAGCCTAGCCGTGTGTAGAGTAAAAAGAAAGAAGTAAAAAAGTAAAACACAAGGCTGAAATGATCTTTGGTAATGAGATAGGGTATAGGTAGGTGCTTAGTGCTAATTGCTCATGTTTCTATAATCGTGGTCTGGGTCTTGACTTGAGTATTTGAATAATACATGAGAAATGAGCTGGGAGTGGGAGGAGGCAGGGAATCGAAGAATACAGTCGCAGTTCTTAAAGTTTGCTCTTTCTTTTGTTATCCCGTCTTGTACAATACCTTAGTTGAGTTATTTAGTGATCTTGAGTACTGAGACAATTAACGTGACAATTGATAGGAATGGTTTTCGATTAGGCTGAACGCTTTGGTTTGGTACTTTCCCACAGTGTGTGACGTGGTCATGACACGGCATGGTCTGACTCTTTACTGGAATCCAGTTTCCGTCACGTATGTTTCTGGAAAATTGAATGAGTTGAGCAGCTAACCTAGCGGACCTATCCTGGAATAAATTAATATACGGTTGCCTGTAACCCGCATATTATATTCCGGAAACAATGAGTTTAGGCTTGTTTCAGTTCAGGTTTAATTTAATCATCATTATCGTTTCGGTATTTTTATCTATCGAGTTTAGATTAGTTCATTCCGGAATTAGTCACTTTATTTATCCATTTGACATTTGGGGCGTATCGAGTTGAGTACGAGAATTTCTAATTTTGGTAGGAATGTCAACAGTGCAAATGACAAAGAGAAAATTCGGTGCATTGGATATTGGATGTGGAACCGAACGAGCTGTCGGCATTTTGAAGGCGGTACAGATTTTGCTTTGCAATTTACAATCCGCAAAAATTAAATATCAGTTAATTATTCATTTTCGAAATACGCCCAGGTATATACTGTACTTATACCATGCATGCACCGGTTAGGGTGGAATACAAAAAGACTTTTGGCGTAGAATTTGTTGTCTCGTTTCATATCTAATATCTACATTAGCTTATTGTTCATAGCTAGGTTTTTGTACACATATGACATATGACACGAGCTGAAAGCAGCTGGTTTATACATTGAATTTGACTTCCTGAGGGGGAAAATAATACAAACACTTGTTTGTCCGTATCTTGTTATTGAGTTCATGAGACAGGAAATGAGGTTCATCTCATTTCATTTTTTTTCATCAGTTCAGTGTGATAGCTCAAAGATAAGGTATTGGGTGGGCGAGACAATAGTTTTTTTTTGGGGGGGGGGATATGGGAGGTCCCCGATTTCGTTCAACGTTACCATTTTTTTTTACAACTTATTCTGAAACACGTTGTTGGGGAAGATCAGTCTCTGCTGGCTTGTACTGTGTGTAAACGAAATCCATTGGTGTTGGTTTGGTTTAGTGTTACGTTTTACGTTACTAGAAACCCGGGTATTTACGTAGATAACCAAAACCTACATGGTATTTGCATTGCGATTGTCAGTTCAAAGTTTACAGATTTCAGGGTCAGCTAGCTCTTGAGCTCTGAATTTTAGACAAACGAAAAGAAATTTTTTGTTCAGGTAGTTTTGGTTTTTGGTCTAACTAATTAGCAATCCTTAAGATAGATGACCCATTTTGCATTTGCCAAAACCATGTAGCTTTTGGATATATGCAACCCGGGTATTTGGGCATTTAGTCAGGATGAAACCGACTGGTAGGTCAAGTCAGAGTTGGCACTATCAGCTATCAGTATCTCTCTGTTCTGTCGTGTGGGTGTAGTGAAAATTAACGTTTCATACTTCGTTCGTGCACCGTTCGACCTTAGTTAATAGTTAGTGGAAATAAGATAGAAAGTGGAATTAGAGGCTGCTGGTGTTTATTTCCATTTAAATTAGGACGAAGACGGAGTCTTTTATAGGCTTTTTTTGTTTGCTTTTCTACTTTTGTTCGACATCTGTTATCTGTATTTTCGCACATTCATTCATCCTTCATTCAGTTCACTTCTCGTCAGTAGTCTCTCCTGTCCTGACTGACCTACTAATGGGCAACTCCACTGAGCTAAATAGGAAAACGTAAACGACACCTCTCTTCACAGTCCCAACTTCTGCCGACACTTTTTTTTTATTCCTGCCCAGCACGGTATTTCGTGAACTGAAGAAAGCGTTAATCATTGAACAATTGCTGACAATCTTTTGTCTTTGGGTCTTGGGTTGAATACCTTCCCTACCTCATTGTCTCTAATTCTTTTTTTTTCATTTTCGACGAATTATGTATAACAATGACAAATGACAACAAATCTTCTTGGCACATGGATTCTACAGATACAGATAGCATTTCGCAAGATTAGATCTCCAACGAAAATATTGTCTAAGCATTTCTAAGTAGCGACAGGAAGCTTCGATTTTTCCTTTCGTGGAATAATTAGTAATTAGCAGGACGAGACGGTATTTCCACGTTCATGTTGTATTTTGTGAGGACGTGAACTATGCCGGCCATACATTAAATACGGTATTGTGTTACGTGTTTGTGGAATTTAATCTAGGTTCTATAGGAATTGGTATGATACGGTTGGATTGTACATATGATCAGATCACTGTCACAGGAAGGTATAGACAATAAAGCTTAATAATACAGAGTAGGTTGTCAGATAAAGTACCAGCGTTTATCTCTGGGATTGTAAAAATATGTATAAAAGCTCGCCGCTCTGCTGAAGTCACTTAAATTACTATAAAATTGAATGTTTTATACACTGATGGGTCCAGGACACAAATGAGACCTTGCCTATGAGGATATTATGTAATGTTGAATCTTGACATCAATACGGACGCCCATTGCGTAGGTGTAAAATGCTAATAAGTATGATCTCGCTGCATTTCCAGCCGTGTGCTTGCTAATCAGGTAAGCATCTATTTTTATAACTACTTACTACTGTAATGTATGTAAGACAAAGTCGAGGACTTGGGCAAGTCTTTCATGTTGATGATGATGCATCCAAATAATAAAAAGTGACATCATGCATAAGGGGCTTCCTGTTGGTGGAAATAAGCGTATCTATTATGCTCATGCTTGTACTACTCATGTACTCATATGTTGAGCCGTATAAAGGGAAGCCGAAGGTTAGGGAATACATATAATGTAGACTAGTATTAGTTTTAGAGTTTACACCGATGATGGTCGGTTATTTTATGCCTAGCTATATCCTCTTTTTATTTGCCAATTTCCATTTCCATGTAGGCACTAATATTTTATACTACCAAACTAGCAAGCAGCAGAAATTCCGAGTAGGTATCTGAGTCATGGTTTATCTCAAGATAAGCCATGGGGCTCTGGTCATTTGGTCCTGATCGTTTCGGTCTTGGTCAAAAAGTTATGTCAACTCAGGAATCCCTCATGATCCTATCATGATCATGACACAGATTAGATTTAGATTTGATAAAAGACTTTTTAATAGAAGTTGCGGAATCTCGATGACGATGAGTACTGCAAACTGCAACTTTTGTACGGATTCGTTTCTCTGAACGTGCAGGGTCGGGTCAGCCAGTTTCGACTAGGTAGTCTGAATTACCAATGCGACGATCTCTGTAGTCGCTTTTCCATTTTCTGTATATTGACTGGTTCGAATGAGACTAGGACTAGGGATGAGGGATGCGTGGAATATTCGCCCAAGAATCGTGTTTTTTTTTATTTTAGGGTGAAGCGAATATTCGCCCGAAGGCTTGAGACGCCGAATATTCGGCGAATAATCCCCTGAAGGCTTGAGATGCCGAATATTCGCCCGAAGGCTTGAGACGCCGAATATTCGGCTAATAATCAACCGGCGAACATTCGCCATTTTTTTGCGAATATTAGCTACTTTGGGCGAATATTCGCCTGTTATGTATTTTGAGGGGCGAATACTGGATGGAATATTTACTATTAGGCGAATACCAAAAAAAGTGGTATTCGCCGCATCCCTAAATGGGACTTTGTGTCAAACCAAAATGACGATTGACCCAATGTCGTGGGACCAAGCCCTCGCCAAGTGTTCGAGGAGGGGGTAGAAAGAACTGCACTCGCTCTTTCATAGCTCACACTTTCCATTTCCACTCGCTGTTCTGTCGTTGTTAGGCTCTCAGGCCAGTTTTTGTAATTGAACATCGGGTTCTTTTTTACTCCATTCCCCCACACGTACTTACACGTCCAACGTCTTTTCTTCTTTTCCTGCATCCTGGCCGGTTTCCTCACGTCGTCCGTTATTTATTGTCAGACAAAGCTCCAAGTTTCCTCGGACTAGGTCAAGTGCATCTCTCTTACCTCTCAACTTGCAGTGGTAAATAAGTAGCTGAGAACCAGTTATACATAATACATACAAAATACAAGTGAACAGTGAACAGACTCCGTTAACAATACAAAAGTTGAAAGTGTTCTACAAGGAACTAGAAAATAACAGCATTTCATCATGGTGGCGTCAAGCAACAAATCGGTAATTTTTATGATTTCTCATATTTGTTTTTAAATTAAATTTAAATAGCAACATGATAACAGATTCATTATGGTGGCTCGTAGCGTATTTTGACTAATGTATCCATGATCGACGTTATTACTGAGCTATTATGTCCAGTCCAGTCGAACGTTATTATTTTATTTTATCAGAAAATCATAAGAACAAGAACGCAAATATAAAATAGCAGTTATGCCAGGTTTCAACTTCAACCGCAAGGACTAATTGAATATATTACCAATACAATATCAAATATTTGCGTGCAGGACATAGGGAGTTCCAATCCAATTAATTTTGTTACACCTTACAACCTAGGCATTCACACATTTACGGTTGGGAAATTCCAATCCGAGTGCAGCATTTGTTCGTATTTTATAGCAGCCTAGCGTATGTGTTTCTTGGATTGTCAAACGGCTAATCTAACAACCTGTACTTTACTTTATTTTTAGCTCTAATTTAAAATAATAAGGTGCTATACCTACTTGGTGCTAATAAATGCAGTCCAAGTGAGCTAGGTATGTATGTAGATTCACGTGTGACACACCTGAAATATCGTACCTACCTATGCATACTTATTTAGAATTCCCTGTCGCTCGTTTCGTGCTGGGTGACGGCACATGGTGAAGCCCGAATATTGGCAAGTAAAACCCGAGTGAATTGGATGGAATAATTATATGTCAATTTTGACTCGTGAATTATCTGTACATTTGTATTAGAGCTTATGTAGCTGATTCCCCTTCGGTTTGACAGTTGAGAATTAAGTCATGTAATACTGCATGCATAAGAGTGCTATTTCTTCTTCTTCAGTGTATTTTATTTTATTTATTACTCATAGTCATAGAAGTGGCATGACGTGACTTTTTAGCGTCGTTTCTCCACATGAGCCTTCTCCCTGACTCAAATTATTGAGCTAATGTATTCAGAGGCACACTGACTGCTCCTTTTCGGTCTGTGATAATTCGTATAACTAATTCTCATGCAAATTGCACCAGACTCGTGGAGACCCTGGAAGACACGATTTTTGCAATTTCCTAAGGTTCTTTCTTATAAAACCCCAACTATCTGCTGACAGAATAGCACACAGAAGTCCCGTCCATGTGCTTTTACGTGGACAAGACACCTGACGATTGACGATGACGTTCCCTCTGACATCCCCGAAAAATACTTGTTAACTTGGGCTAACTCGGCAATATCTGAGTTACATTAAGTACTGCCATAATTATTTAGCTACACTAGGTTCATTTCAAAAGGGAGACCCGTGTGTGCCGTCTGGTATACCTGTCACTGTAATTTTCACGTTCTTGCTTCACGCGGCTTACGGCATTGCAGTCAGCAGTGGGAAATGGAGCTAGTGAAGTGTATCATGGTCATTTTTAAGTCTGTTGTTGTATGATGTTTACATTACATTATAACTTATTATTGCATGTTGCATGGCTCAAGCTATGCTTTCTGCCTGTAATCGTAATCGAAAGCAAAGAACCGGATAGAATTCCCGTGCCTTTGTTGTTGGATTCATATAGGCTCCACTTACAATTACAATACACGCGGCATTACTCACTGCCTCGTCATCATACGCAAGAAAAACTCAAATACAAGGTTTATAAAAACTGTATGATGTATGAATGAATCGTAATCGAACTGATTGTGTCATGTTTGTGTGGGATTCCGAGATAATGTGACGTCTTCCTGATTTCGATTTTCTTCTTTTTGTCTTATCTCAAAGTTAAGTATGAGCGATTAAAAATGATTTTGGAAGGAAGCTTAGCTGCTTAGCACGACAAACTATACTACAGAGTACACCTTGTAAATCAGTAGGGCATTCGCAGGCGGGTACATTCCCAGGTGCTGGACAATATGAATGGTATTTGTAGTAAGTACATCCATGACTAGTTTAATTTCCATTGTACTACATAACAGCTAAGTACATGGAAATCATGTTTACTGGGTAGTTAGGTAGTAGGTGGATTAGGTGGCAGGGAGGATTTGATTGTTCAGACTCCGAGCGTGCAAATCCAAATCCAATCCAGTGAGTACCAGATGACGTAAGTCATGTGCTTTATGTATTTTCCATTCCAACAAACATCCAACTACAACATGTGAATTGATCGTGGTTCATATTATACTCCGCGATGAGTATGTATAAAGTATAATATGGTCTAAAATGTTGATGCTTTCGCTTTTGGTTGAACATGCTGAGGTTTTTCGTTTCCGTTAATTTGATAGTCAGAAGTCAAAATCGTTGTTGCGGTTTATCTTATGTTATGGTATTAAGTATCCAGATCCAGGCGACATTGACATCTGAAATCTGAAACTTAAATTACGTCTATGAAGAATGGTCCTGTCAATATGTCACCAAGTTAGAAATTTGGAAAATGTGTAGACAAGACTGAATACACAAATAGGTAAGCATTGGACAAAGAACTTAACATTGTGGGACAGTCAAGTTTATATTTACAGCTGATTCTGAATTCTGATAAATATAGTATTTGCCCAAACCCAGTTTTAAACTTAGTTACGCGTTAGTACGCATCCATATCGATTGTATTATATCGGCATCGGCACACACACGGGTTACGCGAGTTGCAAAGTCATATGAAATAAATGGGACTGTGAGCTCGGAATGCAACTGATTACAATAGAATGCTAGGAATTTGTAGAAATAGTGAGGGATTTTGTAAGCTGTAGTTAATTAATGATTTACCATTGTCGATTTCGGTTAAGGCTAGGAGTAATATCGTTGGCGTCATTAATTTGATTAGGGTTGTAATTTGTAATATGATTGGAATTTAATATGACTTTGACTGAAATTCCAAACCGATGATGAATCAATGTACAATTACTTGGTCAGGCTAGCGCAAGAACGTGACATAACTCATAAATTAGATCAGTTAAAGTTAAGCTAGGAATAAAAAATAAAATGTCCAGCCTCACGGCATATCATGCGTGTACTTATGTGAACATTATCAATTCAGTAAGCAAGTCCTTATCTGAATTGTGGAAAAGGTGATTGTGTAACATTTTTGATAGGATACGAACTAACGCTTGAATATTTCAATAATAGGCGAACCGGAATTGATTATCAGTTCATGAGTCCCTAATGAATGACACTATTTTATCTTGTTTCTGTTAATAGGTCAATGTTCGGGTTACGACGATGGATGCGGAGTTGGAGTTTGCCATCCAACCCTCCACAACTGGGAAACAACTCTTTGACCAAGTTGTTAAAACCATTGGACTCCGTGAAATATGGTTCTTTGGGCTTCAGTACGTGGACAGCAAGGGCTACACTACATGGCTCAAGCTGAACAAAAAGGTAAATAAGTTCATAAGTTCCTCAAGGTCTCATCATTAAGACCTGATACCTGCAGCCGAATGTACTAATGTGCCATATAATGGAATTGACTCTCTTAACATTGAGAATGTGCTAACTGCCTCTGTTTAATATTTAATGCTTGCTCTGAACTGGAAAAATACTCTATACCCTTCAAAAGGAAGAGGTTGAGAAATTATCTGAAATGATTATTCGACAACTTATGCGAAACGGAGACTCCTGCCTGGTACTAACTCTCAGAATTTAAACTTGATTGATTGATTTTTTCTCGTCATCGTCAATAACACGATAAACGATAGGGCTAATGAATATCGAATCTATTCTCTCTTTCTCCTACGACGTCAGCAGTAGTCTGTCCTGTCCTGTCACTCTTGGGCTTTTGAACTCTTTAACCTTCATATGTCAAGTGTCCTGAACCCTTCAGCTTTCTGAGATTTGACATTCATTTTCTTAAAGTATCACCTAACTAACTATGAATGAATCTCTGCTGGAAGTACTGTAAGTAATAGTAGAAGTCAAATTATTCATCCTCTGTTTCTGTGGCATGTGGCATGTTCACCTGACGCAAATTGTTGGTTAATCCTAGAAATTAGCCCATTCCCTAAATCCCTCGGATTTATATTGTATACCGACGTGTATTTTTGCACTTTTCATAAGCAAATTACCTATAAATAAACTATATTTATTACTTGATTGAAGCTTTCCGCCCTGATAAGCATGGAATAAAATGGAATTATTTGATAAAGCAGCTATGCTTTGCTTTTGTAAATTCCTCTCAGGGACGCTGGGAAATAACGGTATATAAAATTCCCGTAGCCGATGTTCGTTCTGCTTGGTTTTTTGTATTTTGTGGTTTGTTTTTCGTGTATTATATGTTTTATGCGTTTAAACGAATATGAAATTTGCGTAAAAACGGTCTCAAGTTAAGCATTCGCGTGTCCTTTTCCTTCCGTTTTATAGGATGAGATTACATGAAATATTATGTTGCAAGGTTTGCTTTCGTGGTTGGGTTTATGAATCACATTTGTTCTACTACCTCCATCGCGTCGTATTGTTTTAGTGTGTGGTTCGACGTTTGGTAATTATCGTTCGTAATTATGTGGACATATGGCCTTGTAGTTCATTTTACTGATGCATTATACTATCCTGCATAAGTACTTCTATGTTCTGTCCTATAAAATCTTATTTGATTTGAAATATTTGAATAGGTACATTTATTTAGTTAGCACAATGCACACATTTCATTGACAATGAATATCAGTGTTTTAAGGTGTATGTATTGATTTTATGGACGTTTAACTAATGTTAAGTGGTATGGTATGCCACGCCATGTCGTTGATAACGTTGGGTGTCAAAAGTTTTTGTAGTGAACAAATGCATGCTTGGTATGTTATTAGCGGTTATATTGACAACACTTAAAGAACTTCAATGAACTTTAAAAAAAAGGCAAAGTAAAATGTGCTGACGACGATAGCACTATGTAATGTAACACGCATGCACTTCGAGTACGAGCACTCTATTATTTTGGTAGCTTTCTTTGGTTTCCAATTTTTAATTTTTGTCATGCGAATTGAGAAAGATCAAATCTAAATGCATGGGACACGGGCACTGTTTATTTTACACGTGTTTTTGGTGTTCTTTTGAATTTTGTGAGTACTCAAAATGTCTAATAACTTTCTCATCAATTTAGGTCCTCGGTCAAGACATCAAAAAGGAGACTCCGTTGCAATTTCGCTTCAGAGGAAAATTTTATCCTGAAGATGTGGCTGAGGAGTTGATTCAAGACATTACTACGGTAAAATTAACTTTCTCTTTAAGGATTTGCTTATGTGCTTTGATTTGAAGAGTTTCTTTCATAATGCTTGTGTTCATTTGTTGATTTTATAGAGGCTTTTCTACTTGCAAGTGAAAAACGCAATTTTATCCGATGAGATTTACTGTCCACCAGAAACCTCAGTTCTATTGGCCTCTTATGCCGTTCAAGCCAAGTATGGAGATTACAATAAAGAACTTCATGGGAATTTGTCCAATGATCGGATTTTGCCTCAAAGGTTAGTCAAGGATTTGAGAAATGTTGTACATTTGAATTTCGTGAAAATACAGATCTTTTGAAATGACCCATGTTATGTTTTGGTTGAATCTCCAGAGTCATGGACCAACACAACATGTCCCGTGAGGAATGGGAGGAAAGAATTTTGACTTGGTGGAAGGAACACAAGGGAATGATGCGAGAAGATGCCATGATGGAGTACCTGAAGATTGCTCAAGATCTGGAAATGTATGGTGTCAACTACTTTGAAATCAAAAATAAGAAAGGAACCGAATTGTGGCTCGGAGTTGACGCACTTGGTCTTAATATTTATGAGCGTGAAGATCGTCTTACACCTAAAATTGGGTTCCCATGGTCTGAGATTCGTAATATTTCCTTCAATGACCGAAAATTTGTCATTAAACCCATTGATAAGAAGTCTCCAGATTTTGTTTTCTTTGCTCCACGTCTTCGTATCAACAAGAGAATTTTGGCCCTCTGTATGGGAAATCATGAGTTGTACATGAGACGTCGTAAGCCTGATACAATTGAAGTTCAACAAATGAAGGCACAAGCCAGGGAAGAGAAAATGGCTAAACAACAGGAGAGGTAAGTTTTTTGAGTTTGAGTTTACGTAACTCTCTGTGCTAATTAGGCCTACAGAAGATTAACATGAACGTGTTCTCTATTTCTGATAGGGAGAAATTACAACGAGAAATTGCTGCCCGTGAGCAAGCTGAACTTAAGCAACAAGAGTATGAAGATCGTCTCAAGGCCATGCAGAAGGAAATGGAAATGAGACAGAAAGAGCTTTTAGATGCACAGGACACGATTCGTCGTCTTGAGGAACAATTGAGACGATTGCAAGAGGCTAAGGAAGAATTGGAAAAACGTCAAAATGAGCTTCAAGAAATGATGGAACGTCTCGAAGCCAGCAAAGAGCTCGAATTGGCTGAAAGACAGAAGATGGAAGATGAGATCAGGTAAGACACGACACGGTCGATTCGAATTGGTTCCTTTGGCGGGCTAGGTTAGGTTACGCTTTAAGGCTTGGAAACTAACCTAATTTGACGTGTATTTGTGAAAAGGTTGAAACAAGAAGAGGTACGTCGTATTCAGGCGGAAGTTCAGGCCAAAGATGAGGAAACTCGTCGACTTCAGGAAGAAGTTGAGGAAGCTCGTCGACGTCAAGAAGAAGTTGCTGCTGCCATGCTTCGAGAGACCACAACTTCCAATAATCTCCAGGTCACTGAAGCGGAGGATGATGATGACGAGAATGTTACGAATGGACATGAATTTGCTGCTGGTGACATCAACTATGACGACCCAATGGACAGACGTCAAACTGAAGCAGAGAAGAATGAGCGAATTCAGAATCAGCTCAGGGTAAATATACAAAATAATTTCTTACTTTTCGCTTCATTTGTTCGATAATAAAGCCGAATTCTAATCTCTTTTCGACTTCCTTGTTATGTCATAGATGCTGAAACAAGATTTGGCCGAAACTTTGGATGAAACCAAGCAAACAACATTGGACAAAATGCATCAGGAGAACGTGCGACAAGGGCGAGATAAATACAAAACCCTTCGTGAGATTCGTAAAGGGAATACGAAGAGACGGGTAGATCAGTTTGAGAACATGTAAATCCTGATAAAAGGGATTTTTCAACTGAAGAAAATGAAATATCAATATCACCAATTACAGGTTTTTATGTGACGCCTTAGTACTATAATATATTGATTGATAAAAAAAATATTATTGATTCCATTCCTCTTTGATAATATTAACTGAAACGGAGTTTGTTATTCTTGTTGTAGGTATAAAGCATAAATAATACAATAGTTGTGCAAAAAGAGAACTACGACATGCTTATTATGTCCTGTTATTGTATATCTGTAGTTGAATATTTAAATATTCATTTATTATTATTATGGAGTTCTGTGCCTGTTTGTTACTGAACAATATAATTATCCGCCAAGCCAATGTTACGGGAAATTTCGTGTCAGGTCAGGTGCGTCCGTCTTGTAGTAGTACATATATTTTTTTGTATGTACGTAACTGCTTAGTAAATACAATTTAATAAAAGTAGAGCCTTATATCCTATTATTTACAATTACAGAAGCAATTTACGTTAAAATCAAATAGAATGGTCAAATGGTGGTCTGTTCTTTTCGGATTCTAGAGACTACTAGACTAGTAAAGATTTCCTATTTATCTCTGTAAAAAGTACTTAATAAAGTAAGCAAAAAAAATGCTGTTCCTCAAACGGACTTGCTTTGAACTCGGCAAGAAAAAGTAGGTTTCAGATTGATTGGTCAAAACAACTGTTATCCGTTAGTGTTATAATTATTGGACCCTATTCACCTATATGCCTTATTTATGTTCTTAGACTTTGTTACTTTACTGGCAAATTACATATGGGTATTAGCTTAAATTGTTCAGGATTCCCTGTTGGAGACAATATATTACCCATAATTATATTTGAGCATTGTATTAGATAACTTTGTCATTCTGAGGGAAGTAAAATTGGAGTTGTGTTATCTGGATTAAAACTTTTGGGTTTTCTCACTTTATGCATTAGTTTGGTCTTTGAATTATGGTTCCAGTATTCCATGATAGAGAGAAAGCGCGCATAGGAGTACGAAATAAAGTATGGGAGTTGCCCTATGCATGTACTGTAATTCTTGAGAGAAAGCATGGGAATTTCATTGTCCTTGCCTGTATCCTACTGTAATCCTTAAGAGAAAGCATGGGAGAGTTGCGCTGCCCTTATATTGTCTGTACTGTAATCCTTGAGAGAAAGGAAGATGGGAGTTGCGTTGCCCTTTCCGGTATCCTACTGTAATCCTTGAGAAAACATGTGAGAGTTGCGCTGCCCTTAATGTCTGTACTGTAAACCTTGAGAGAAAGCAAGATATGGGAGTTGCGTTGCCCTTTCCGGTATCCTAGTGTAATCCTTGAGAAAAAGCATAGGAGTTGCGTTTCCCTTGCCTGTATCCTACTGTAATCCTTTAGAAAACATGTGAGAGTTGCGCTGCCCTTAATGTCTGTACCGTAATCCTTGAGAGAAAGCATGGGAGTTGAGTTACTCTTGCCTGCACGTAATCCTGGAGAGAATGCATGAGAGTTGCATTGCCCTTGCCTGCATCCTATTGTAATTTGTAATTCTTGGGAGTTTCGAGTTGCGTCACCGCCACAGCGGCGGTGGTAACATTAACGATTAACGGTAACGACGTCCATTTTATTTTTTAAGGCAACAAGCACATAGCTGTATTCAGAGCAGAAGTAGAGACATGCCTCATTGAAAGAGATGTGGGCAAGGTATGAATGTAGCCTTGTGGCTATTGGAGTGTATATGGGAAGTAGAGCGGATGTTCTGGGGAAGCAAAGTGGCCAGCTAACCTTGCTCCGGTGCGCACTACGGTCGGGGTAGGATCTATTGTGGAGGTTGGATGGGCGGGTGAAAAATAAGCGGCAAAAAGAAGTGGGCCGACTCCTTGTCCCATATCTCCTCCCGAAACAGTCCATTTTCCGATACGCCTTTCACTACATATACTACGCTACGCACTAGCCGATTATAAACAAACGCGGTTTGGTTTCTGGTCTGAACTGGTGACTGGACGGACAAACGAGAAAGATCAACACACACACCACGCAGACATCCAACATCAGACATCACTGACAACTGACAAGATTTCAGCACCGTTGACCGGATCCCTCATCTGTCATCTCCAACCTCTGACACCCTGAACTAGGTCAGGACACGGATATCGGTGATTGGGGACGAGCGGGATCAGTTGTAAGTGCTCATTTGTCTGAAACAATCTTCACTTCAAACTTCAATCAAGTGACAAGGGTAGACGCACGAGTAAAGGACACCGGGAACTAGACGTAGCATACGTCTGTTTACCAGACTGTTCCTACGCTGGCAGCTGGCTGCTAGGCTTAAGGACGGATACTCCGTCTAACCGGGAACCTGTATTTACGAATTTACGTGACCCTTTATTAAGTAAGTCGTAGGGCATGTAGGGTGTAAGTCGTTTATGTTTATTTAGATAAGAGGTTTTATTCTAAATCATAAATGGGCCGACTGTAGCCATATAGACAATAGACAGGTAATCAGGCTGAGGCTAAGTCATAAGTTCAACTACGGTAGGTTTTCAGTTTTAGGCCCTTCGCTGTAGGTTTGCGTTAGATTTCACTCTTTCATTTCTGTGATATTTTAAGCTAAACATAACTATAACTAAAATAACAAATATGTAAGTTGTGCTGTAACTATAACCCAGAATTCAATCGACGACGATGTAACTGGTTATGGCAGTATGTATAGGTATACTCTTATGCTTTGTAACAGTTCACAGTTGTCAGTCATCATAATTAGGTCACCGGGCCACATGACATGGCACATTATTATGTTATATGTTATGTGTTAAGTACCGAGAAAGTGACAAGTGACCGCACCTCATTATAACACTAGCACTCAATGTCCCAGGGTGACTTTTAGACTTCTTATTTTTTCGGGACACGGTCAAAGACTTGACTAGGATCGTTCGTAAAGACGTTTTATTGTTTCTGATCAGGGTACAAAATGGGTGAACCACTTCTAGACACGGATTCGGTGACTGAATCCTTAGTGAACGGTGAAGCAACGACCCAGGAAATCGACATGTGCAACAGGAACGGTCCTTCATCCCCGCAGGTGGCTGTTGAACCTGAGCCAGGTCATGAAGAAAATGGTACAGAGGCCGAGCCAATGAATCTTGACGATTCAGAAGCACAAAATCCCACTCCAGAGAATGGTGCTCCCATCAGTCCAACGTTTTCAGAGCCGGAGGTGGCCATTGCCATTGATGATGATGGTAGGTTGATATTGATTCGTTTATGCTAAGCCCTGTGCCTGTGCTGTATTGCAGCTATTTATGTTAGATACGTCAAGGCAATTTAATATTGAATGTTTTTTTTAGAAACACCAGTCGAACCACCAAAACCAAAGAAGCGTGGCAAGAATTACCCACCGCCACTTGTTCCATCATCCCTTCCCCCCAGAATTATTCCTGTAACAGACAACTTCACCTCAGATGAAGATGAACCACCGCACTCCAACATTCCATTGAGTCAGAGACGAAAGAATGGTTACTGCACGACTAAAACCTCATCTTCAATTAGAAGGAAGAAAACCGCGGCTGCTCTCAAGCGTGGAACTAAACATGACCGTGATATATTGAATGACATAGAGAATCCGAAACCCTCCACATCAGCTGCCCTCGTTCGAGAAATGACACGTATTCTGAACGGAGTAAAGGATGGGAGACTCTCGAGTGGTTCTAGTAGATCACGGGAATCACTCTCATCTCGTTCATCTTCCGTTGACAGGTCAGATACTCCAAAGGGAGTTCAAAAACGCCCTACACCTACTCGGAACCTCGCAATGGCCCAACCTTCAGCCAAGAAGAAGCTTAATCTCCCTTCACAGAAGAAGAAATCTGTGAGCAAGGGCGGACGCAGTGCTGAGGCTCAAGTCTTTGAGTTTTTGAGTGAGGAGGAAGCAGAGGTCGAAGCTCGTCCGACGCCGCTCAAGAAAAAACGTGCTAATGCTAAGCGCTCCGCTCCAGCCTTAGCCCTGAGTTCGAGTGATGATGACGAGGCTAAGAAGTCAGTTGAGCTCATGCCCAAGGTAAATGGTAATGGTGCATCAATTAGCCGGAATGGTAAGCGAAAGACCGAAGAAACTGATTCAGCCGAGAGGAATCATCGTGGAGCTAAGAAAATGAAGGCTAGCAATCCCTCAGTGAATCCAGAATTCAAACCTGAGCCAAAACAGAGTGCTGAGAATGGTCATGTGAATGCTGCATCCATGCCGGAACCTGAACCGGAAGTCGATTCCGCAGTCACTCCGCTAATTCCAATCCCAGTTGACGTTGACACTGAAAGTGAACCTAAACCGAAACGGAGAGGCCGGAAGCCCAAGAAAGCCGCTATTGCTATTGTCAAGTCCACGGAGCTAGCAAATGGAAACAGCAGCGAATCCAAGGATTCCTCACCAGCAGCACCAGCCCAAACAGAGGCCACGGCCACCAATGGAGATGCGGAGCCGGTGTGTTCAGAACCTGAATCTGCTCCTATCAACGCTCCGGTAATTACGATATCTGGAAGAGCTTTAGCCCCATCCCGGAGATCCGTTCGTGAACGTCGACCTCGACAAATTGACAATGCCTGGATTTATTAGGGAAATGGGAAATCCAAATCCACCATCAACCACACGTACGAACTATATTTTACTCTCGACTCGTTCAGTTAGCATATCATTCGTTATTCTTCCTGTACCTATCTGTAATTGTGCTTTTCCGATTTGTTTAATTATGTCCAGCTCTTACTTATTAATTTAGATGTGAATTACGAATCCTCATATCATTAAGCTCAGAATATAGAAGCTAGTAAGTACATCTTTTGTTTAAGTATCTTAAATCATGAAGCCTGAAGCCTAATAATCTTTAATCAAGTATGTTATTAAGTTACAATAATTCAAGGTTTCCGTCGAGCTTCTAATTAAGTCTTGCTCTATGCATGTCAGGGTGTACTGCTAGGTCCGGACGCTCTGTTAACTTGTATTGGCTACTAATGAACTACTGATTCACGCACTAATTAGGTTTTCGGTAATTCTTGTTCACGTTTTTGCTAATTTCAGTTCAGCATTTCAGCGCGTTAAGTAAATTAAGACTTGTTTTTCACTAATCTGTGTATTGCATGGTACCTATTGTCGAGACGGATGAATCAGAATCTCGAAACCTTAATAGCATGGACAGTGAGTTCGAAACCTATGCTTCCACTCACACGTAATGCTAATAGTATGGACCGTGAGTTGGAAACCTATGCTTCCACTCGCACGTAATGCTAATTGCATGGACCCTGAGTTGGAAACCTGTGCTTCCACTCACACGTAATGCTAATAGCATGGACCGTGAGTTGGAAACCTATGCTTCCACTCACGCGTAATGCTAATAGCATGGACCGTGAGTCGTGAGTTCGAAGCCTATCCTTCCACTCACACGTAATGCTAATAGCATGGATCGTGCGTGAAAGAATAGGTTTCGAGATTCTAAGCCGTATCGACAATATGCCTTAAAAATTAAACAATTAACTATTTACTACTACAGCAATCTGTTCTCTCTGCCCCTCTCACCTCGATTCGAAGTGACGCCCCCCCGCCTCCCTCATGGTGAAGGTTTACAATATAGTATGTACTACAAATTACTGAATTGCGAAATCTGACCAAATACTTTTTTTAGGTGTAATATTTTTAATGTATTTCATATTTTAGTAGAACAGCCATCACGTCTCGTCCGTTCAGGTGCCCCATACATTTTAACTACCTATTTTGTAATATAAAGTTTGTTCGGCATGACCTTGTATATGTACTGTACAGTTTTTTTTTATAGAATTAGATCAATTACCTTCCACGTTGACCTCGACGTTAGATTACGACTATCAATTACCTCATTGTTACCCTGTAGTTATTAAGTAAGTTGTGGATTTCATCAAGTTATATGTTAACTTAGGATTAGCTCAGTTCAGTTGATCAAAATAACCTTTCATGCGGTATTAAGCTAATACAAATACAGTACAGTAGTTGTGTGTCATCTCTAAGAAACTCGCGTACCGTATGAATTATGGATTAATAAAGTACCTAAAACTGGAAATGAACCCGTTGCCGTTGTATTTCTGTGGGAATGTCCAATTAGTACATTTATTGTATTCACTTGAATACAGGGCTTCAAGTTTCAATTACTGAGTAACACAGAAAAAGGGATTCTGCCGCATATATTTGATAGGCAATATATTGTACACATAGAATCTAGTAATACGCTAAAGCTTTGACAGTGAACCGGTGGTCGAGGTGGTCGAAGTTCAGGCTTTGGCTAATCCAATGACACCACAAGCCACACGAGCTCCAGCATTTCCGGTCGTCTTGCTCAGCTCATGTCCACCCTTGCCCAAATCATCAGGGTCAGCATGGACCTATTATAAAGAGACATTATATGTATACAGGTGCTGTTAAGCTATAGAGACAGACATCAGTTGTCAATGTCAATCTGCGCTTACCACCATGGTACGACCCAGAACGGAAGTGGCTCCGTTCAAGGAGATCTGTGTATCCTTGAGCTCGAATTTGGCCACACCGTCAGCCCCTGCTGTCACGTTCCCGAGATCTCCAGCATGTCTTTCAGTATCTTGTGGCCCTCCGTGAGTCTTCCCTGCTGGGTTGAAGTGAGGTCCAGCTGACGTGCACCCGTCCGTCGTGTCCCCAAATTCATGGACATGGAAACCATGGAGTCCAGCCTTGAGGCCCTTCAACTCACCTTTCACCTGAACCGCACCAGAACCCTGTACACACAAATTAAATTACAAATTAAATTACAAATTAGGTCAAGGTCGTTCATTTCCATTGTCTGACCTGCAATGCATATGCCTATATTAAAATAAACCGTTTAAACG